>BRDA01073820.1:0-13513 GCA_036984385.1 Crenuchus spilurus | reverse complement strand
GTTGGATGATAAGTATAAACATTTACCATTCTGATACCCTACTGGTAAGGGATCCATCACACCTGCACGTCACGTGTCTCGTCACTCTCCAGTAAACTCAGTACTACACATATATGTCGCTAATATATTTGAAATGACTCAAATGTTTTTTATTTTCAAGGGACACATATGCAGGTGAGACAGACAGCCCGTACATCCCAAAAAATGTCAACATTACCATTTTAATATAACATTATTTTGGGGGTAGGGGGTGGGGTAGTGCACTTTATGCCCCTGTGGCACAGCCTAAGTTTTGTCATTTGTTTTCCTTACATTACTTTTACTTTTATACTTTAAGTAGTTTAGAAACCAGGACTTTTGTACTTTTACTTGAGTAAAAAGCTTAAGTTGTTACTTCAACTTCTATAAAAGTCTTTTTAAACCCTAGTATCTATACTTCTACCTGAGTAATGAACGTCAATACTTTTGACAACTTTGATATATATATACAGTGGTACCTTGGGATACAGGCAGACCAACATACACATTTTTTAAGATACGAGCTCTGTCAGTATTTTTGTTCGATATCCCAGGGAAATTCCAAGATACGAGTGGCTGCTGCTAGTTGGCACTTTGGCAACTAACAGGTCCAGTATGGGCAGCACAACACCTGCATCTCATTCTTTCTCATGTGTTACCCTCAGAATCAAGTCCAATCTCATGTGCTGTACTCCTTTTTGCATTCTTTTTGAAAAAAAATATTTTAATAACATGCATACATTAATTATGTAAAAAATTTTTTGGAAAAATGTGTTAAACTCTTAAATCTAGATCATTTTAAAAACATACATACAGTAATTATGTTAAATACTGTGAATATTATTTTGTGCAGACCCGTCATCCGCGTATGCTGTGAAAATGTGGAGACTTGCTGCTGCTTCTGAGTGAAAGTTGTGTTTTGTACTGAACTGCAAAGAACAAACCATGACATCCCATTCTTCAGCCAGTTGCTGAATTTCTTGGCAGCAGTCGGATGCTGAAGTGAAATGGAATTCCCCGCATATTTAAAATGCTACAGCGAGAATTCCCCAAAAATTATTTTATGTTAATATTTATTGAAATCTGAAATTGAAATATTTTGTCATGCATTAGTAAAGTATATATATGTGTTTCTTAATTCAAAACATGTCTTTTTGTCCATAATTTAGGATGGTTTGGTGATGTTTCACAGGGCTGAAACGGATTAAATCTATTTGTTATTTTAAATGGGATAAATTTGTTTGATATACGAGTTGACTGACTTACGAGCTCTGTTACAGAACAACAATTTAACTCGTATCTCAAGGTACAACTGTATGTATATATACTCAGACTCGCAATCCTCAGATCATAGTAACAGCAACTTAGTTCACTGAGCCACTTGGGGCCCTGATATTCTCATTTTTTAAAAATAATTATTTATTTATTTTTATAATTTTATTATAAGTTTTTGCCAATTTTTATCCCCTTCCCAATGTAGTAACAGCCAATTAGCCCATCCCCTCCGTTCCCCATCACTTTTGCAGTGTCCTTGAGTCTAGGAGGGTGAAGACATGCACACGCCTCCTCCATTGCATGTGATGCGGCCACTGCCTCTTTTCAAACTACCGCTGATACACCCTCACTGCCTAACGCGCTCGGAGGAAAGCGCAGGGTTCCCAGCTCTGAATGGACCAATCAGTAGACGCCTGAGACATTGTAGTGTGAAAGTGAAAGCATGACCAGGATTCGAACTTGCAATCCTCTGGTCATATTGTCAGCGTCTTAGCCTGCTGAACCACTCTGGGTCCCCGGATATTCTCATTGTTGATGTGTTACTGTAGACTGTGGTTTTAGAAATCTAAAATGAGTCTAATGATTGAAGATATATTACAACACTGCCATCTAGTGGTTAGGGGTTTAAACGCAACACGTACAATTAATTTGAATGATTATAAAATTGGATTCATTCTGAGTTTTTGTTAAACAACATAAGACATTGTGATACTAGTGTATAGATACTTTCTTACACACTGATTGTGAGCTTTAAAAACAACAAAGACTCATGTAAGCTGGATGCTGTATGATCCTTTCCTTTTAAAGCATTAATTCACCTGTTAAGTGCTGTTTCATCAAGGCCTTCGTGGAACCACCTCCAACATCAATTTGTAGCAGCGTTTCTATTTACAAGACACCGCAAAGTGTCCTGTCTGCTTATCAATTGCACCACGCTGCATTTGATCACTAGGATTGTGGCTTTGTTTACGTGCCTCTCCGAGGCTTTGAATGCTGTCTGCTCACCTTGTAACATGCCACCCTCCATCAATAATTGATAGCGCCTCCATCCTGGAAGTGCTCCTCTGAAATAACAACTTCCAGTTTTGAAGTTCTGCACCGTCAGAGTCCCAAGACATGTTTGATCCTCTGCTTTAATGTCACATGTAGCTTTCAAGAACTGCTAGTTTTCCCACTGTGCAGAAGCTCTGTAGCTTCCCATTACTCTCACGACTCTCCTTATGGCACGTGCCAGGTCATCAGAGCACAAGAACAATGGAACGCAAACACTTCAGCTGTACTTCTTCTGTTACATCAGGCAACATGAATGGAGGTCAGTGCGTGACTGCTCCTCAGAAAACTCAGGTTACCAGTAGTTTGGATGCCATCAAGAAATCTAAAGACCCAAACTGAAGACAGGATGTTCTGGAGAAGCACTGTTTATATGATCACATGGTCAGAATCAGCTTGATGGCCCTTAATATAGCTTGGATGCCTCCATAAAGCATTTCAGCCAGAAATGTCATCCATCTTCATAACCACTTAATCCAGTTCAGGGTCACAGTGAGTCCCCATACTTCTCCATTAGGCACTAGGCATCAGTATCTCATTCAGAGATTCATTACTTTCATGTTTACCAAGTTGTACACGAAAGGGAGGAGTCAGCATGTGAATGGTGGATAACACAGTGATTCAGATCAATAATTTCAGTTGTTTTTATATTAAATTAATTTCTTAATTTTAATGAAAGTCTGAAAACGTTAGACAAATATGAACGGCAGATCAAACAATCAAAACGGCTGTGCTAAATAAAACAATTATAGGCTGTTAAAGATCAAATCAGTTAATTGCAAAAGCCTTTTCTTTCAGACAGGAACAGAGCTGCTGGGATAAACACGGCTTTAGGTCAGAACGTCTTAAAGATTATGAAACATCCATTCCATCAGTCCAGACTGGTATTGTGTACTGTATTCAGTCACTTCAGTCAGTGCGAAGCAACATCTGAGCAGAGGTGATGGTGAGAATACTAACGTTATAATTAAAGCCAAACTAAATTCACTGGAATGTTCCACTGTTTGTAGTCTCTGTATGTAGCCTCATAGATTTAATGAGAAATGTGCTAAACTAGTGCATCTCCAAAAAACGAGAATATCATGAAAATGTTCATTTGGGTTTATAATTTACAGCAAAAAGGTAGACTGTTATACTTTTTATACGTATTAAACATAAACAGACATTTCATTGTTTTCATGTTTGAAACTCCTCATTTAATTTTATAATTATGTGAGGTTCTGGATTTCTGATGTTCATGAGCCATGCTGATCAACAATAAAACCAAAAAGGCCTGAAATTTGTCACTTTACATGTAATAACGTGACAATTTACCTTTTTGAATTAAATTACAAACAAAACTTTATGATATTCAGATTTTTTTACATTTAACAGGCAGCTGCTAAATAAATAATATACTGTATAGTATTATAAATGGGTGGCTTGGTGGTTAGCATGCTCGCCACTCAGAGCTGAGGTTTAGGGTTCAAGTCTCCATCTTGGTGGAGTTTCCATGTTCTCCCTGTGTCTGCATGGGTTTCCTCCAGGGACTCCAGTTTCCTCCCACAGTCCAAAAACATGGAGATCAGGTTAAAGTGGCTACCCTGGTGTGTGTGTGTATGAATGTGTATGTCTGTGTGTATGAATGTCTGTCTGCAGCCCAGACATGGTTGGCACTCTGTCCTGGGTGATCCCCCTAGTGCTCGATGCAGTCCTCCAGGTGGACGGTCGCTTCCGATTGAGAGTACGCTGTGCTGCTTCTCACTGGTGTGTGTGGTCGAGTTGTAAGTGTGTAAATGGAGTTTGTTAATTGTAAAGCATCCTTGGGTTTGTGAAAGGTGCTTTATAAGTATGTTTGTTCATTCATTCATAAATAAATAACACTTGTTAAACGGTGCATTATCAATGCAGTCTTGAACCCTGCAAACATCTTTCTTACAGTTTCATTAATTTAGCATCTTTTTCCAATCCAGTGCACTTTACAGCAATTAGTATACACACACACACACACACACACACAGAGTGTTTGAGGGGGAATATCCAAGTCGACAGCCTAGAGTCACTTGATTTGTGCAGGAAAGCGTCATTAGGGTGAAAATCCCTTCAGGAATTAGGGATTAGCTACAATGTAGCATCACATTTCAGCAATACACAACTCACATAAGTATGGAAAGTGCATTATTTCAGCTTTTACAAGGCTTTCTCACTCTTGGATGCCCCCCCCCTTTGTCAAATATTTCATCTTGCATGTCTGTGAATCCAAAATGTCCAGTAACATCTATGTACTATTTTCAGAACCTGTGGTTTTCATGGCATTTCACAGTCTGTGATGTTATTTTCCCAGCTGGGAATTTGGTAGGGTGCTAATCACATATATAATTGTATTTGTTCATTTCTCAGGTAAGCTTTCATGCTGCAAACTCAAAAGAAATCTCTTACAGAGTGAAGGAATGAACGTCACACTTATATAGTGACTTTGTAATACAATGAACACACTCCTTATAACTCAAAGACACACTGGTGAGAAGCAGCCAACACACAGCGTCTCAACCTGGAGGACGGCATCGAGCACCACGGGGATACCAGTACAGCCAAACCAAATCTGGGCATCATACACATTCATTCATTACTACTCTAATTCATTCACAGCAGGGTCATTTAGAGTAGCCAATTCACCTGATCACCATGGTTCTGGACTGACATGTAATAATAAGAGTGAGGCTTCTTAACAAAAAGCAGTTACATTTTATTTGTAAATGGCATTTACAAATGAATATTTACATTACATAATCTTTTATTTTACAAAGGCATATTTCTCACAAAAATATATCTCTTCTCAAAAAGTTTAAATATCTGTACATCTGTTATGAATATATTTACAAAGGAGGTGGACCCGTCCATATTCAAATGTGACTCTAACTCTTCTCCAGTGTTCACATGTACAGTGACTAATATGAAAATTTAGCCAAATACACAAAATGAAAACACACTTGTCCAAGAAAACGAGAACAAATTTCAAAAAGTCGCAAATGGATAAACAAGAATGTATAAATACGTAATGTGGACGATCTGGTGTGCGGCACAGATCATTCAAACGTAGCAATGCTACATCGGATCGTATTTGGCAGGCATGTGCAAAAGTGACTGTTCCTCTTCAACATAATGAAGAACACAACTCGATAAATAAATACTTTTTTTTCCAGAAAAGAAACACTTTCAATAATAAGAGTATTTTACAAGGCACTATTATGAATAATGTACAGACAAATGCTCAACTGTGTCCATTAAACAGTATGTAATGTAATGAGCTTTTTCAGATATCACGTGACTACAGACTTGCACTCAAATACTGGACATAAATAAGCCAACTAGAGGTGATGCAATGTTTTATATTTTTGTAAAAGTCAAAATAAATGCTATTTAACCTGAACAGAACCACTAGCCAATGATCAATACCACATATTACAAAAGCAAAAAAACAAAATGGGTAAGAAGCCGAGGCAGAACGTGTGGTCATTCCAACCATAAGCGAGATGGAGCACTCTTAAAAATGAAGGTTCTGAAATGATTCCCGGTGCTTCAGCTGTATAGAACCTTTACATTATGTGGAAGGCTTCTTTGAAGTGGAAAAGAGGTTAGTTAAATTTTTAAAAAAGATTCCTCACCCTCGCACAAAAACCTCATTTACATTAAGTTTGAAAAATCCACAGCTCTTTTGATCAAGCTTAAAGTGCACTAAGATCAAATAAAGCTTGATCTCTAGTCCACATGTCTTTTAGATTATGCCCAATGTGCATAAGCAGAACTTTCCGTTTGTCATTTAGCATCCAGAGAGAAAAAGAGCAGGAGTTTTCTTTGTTGTCCATCGTTTCATACATCATTCTGCTTTAGTTATTTCCTGCCTTCAGTCCGTGCGCATGTATTGCAGTGATTGCGTCAGTTTTTGCGAAATCTTTTCCCAAAGCAGGATCAGTCTAATGATGGTGGTTTCATAAAGTATTGTATTAGAATATAATGTAATGCCATTGTTTGTATCTGTATTCTGATTTAAAAATGGACTTTAAGTAACATTTTTCACATTTCCTGCGATTTCACTGATTTATTTTATATTTATCACTAAAAGGCATGAGCAGCGCATCACTTATTAATCTTAAAAAAAAAAAAAAACAACAACAAAAAAAAAAACAGACAACCAGTCAGAGAAGAGCGTTTCTAGTCTCTGGAGAAAAAAATTATGTTTTTGTATTTTTAAAAAAGTCAATTTGCAGATGTTTGTCTGAGAAAAGTCAACGTTATTTAGCTACTAAGCTAGCATGTTATGTAGTGTACTAGCTGGCTAACATTGAAAAGTCTGAGGACCACTTTTACATTTTTGAATTTGGTCTTCAGTTACAGTTGGACTTTACAACTAGCACCGGGTTCATAACAATGGTAAAAAAGTTCTATTGTTCAGAACCTCACTGTTCTGGTGGAACTAGCCCAGAACTCCACAGGTTTTATGTTTAGAAAAGCTGTTGTGAAGAACTGTGACCTTTCAAGAGATCTGGAACAAACCCAAAGCAGCTTCTTCTATGGCTTTGCTCCAAAGAAGCCTTTTTGGTTGCACTTAGCACCTTTATTTTTAAGAGTGCACCCCTGCATTATCAAAACTATACCTTCTAACCAGTTCTGAAGTTCTTATGCTGGTAAGTTTATGAGAGGGGTGATGCTGCGTTGGGAAAGCAATATACACAAACAATGATGCTGGGATACTCACGCTGACTGTGTAGCATTGTGGGAAAGGCTTACAGAAACCCTCTCCGTTATATAAGCAGCTCACAGTCCCCCAGAGTCCTCCTCAGGGTTAAAGTAATGCACAGACAAAACTTTTTTTTTGTTTTTTAAAGTATAAAATTCAACAGCACTCTTAGAGTGAGATACACATCTTAATACACTCCACTTGAAATGTGAAGCTACAGCCCCCCCAAGAATCCACGCAAAGCTTAAAGCCGTAGGCATATGTGAGTACTGGCTCCTCTAACTGTGCTTGACTTGTTGACCTACATCTGTGTGTCCTTCAAGACGTAGGACAGACCATCTTTGAAATTGTTGTTTGAAACAGAAATCGCAATAAAAGTACTAGAAGTCTAATTCATGCACCGAACAGACTTCATCAAACCATTGTGCAGACCGTGTTGAGGTTGGGGTCAAAGCGGACCACCTTCCCCTCGATGGTTTTGGAGTTGGTGTTGTACATCGGGTTTTCAAACGTGGCCTGGCCGTTACTGTTTTCGTGAGCCGAGCAGCCCGTGTACTCCGCTTTATCAGTCCTCCTGAAAGCAAACAAGGAGGCACAGAGAAGAATGAAAAATTAAAAACATCTCACTTACATCTCAACAGTTTCACAGAGACCGTGAGATCAGATGGAAACACAAATGAGACTTTAGTTTAAGGGTGCTATCACACCTGAAAGTCTGGACCATGGTTCGTGTGTTTGTTACTTTGTATATATTTGGTTCAGTTAGGTTTGTTTTCACACTGCATTTTTGCGAGCGCACCAAAGACTTTTATTATGACACGCCCACATGCTGTCATCATTACTTATGTGGTGTGAATCTTCCTACACTCGACACTGATTGGTTTGTAGTAGGACATGCGTCTGACTTTTAAATACTTTTATATACTTTTAATTCCGCTGCCATAGTTTCCCTAGTTTAGTTTAGGTTGTTCTGTCACATCCTGTCTCTCTCATCATCTCAGAAAATTAGCTGCATGTTTACACATTTTTGTGAGTTTTTGAAGTTGACTTTTTACATGTTCATCTGACCAAAATTATAATAAACATGTCGTCTCCTCGGTCCATGTGCTATAACGGCTCAGTTTTCCTGCTGTTCCGCTTTTTTTTCTTCTGTTATTGTTGTTGAATGTTGTTAAACACCCGAGTCAACTTCCTGTATTTGGTCTGAAAGTCCAAACCTTTTAGAAAAGTGTTTTCACACTGCACGCGAACCGGACCATGGTTCAGTAGGTCCGGACCGAGACCACCTCTTTTGGTCGGACCAAATTTTGCTCCTTTGGTCCAGACCGTATTTCGTGGCACCTTTCACACCTGCTATTTTGATGTGGACCAAACTGAAAAGTCTGAAAGTCCGGACCAAACAATGTAGGTGTGAAAGCACCCTTAGGCTCCTGTAGTGTTGTGCGCCGATTTGCTCACTTTCATCTTTACTGAAGACAGGATTCTCATTATGAACTCAATTATTTCTCATTCAGGACTGAGTTTTCTCTGGGCCAGAAGTATCTGATCTCATGCTAGGATGAGTCTCCTGAGCTGTCAAAGAGCAACATTTCTTTTGAGCACCTAAAACATGCTGGTCACAGTAATTGTACATATCCTCACCACATCAGGGGTAGAGTCCACTGGAGACGAGTTACAACACTATAATCTGAGGGAAAATGTTAATAGTTTCTAATAACTTAAATGTTCACTAAATTCACTTCAAGAGAAAGGAGCAGATCAGCGTCTTTTTATGACTCTTGTATCACTCTGGCATAGCTCTGTCACCCACAGCAGCATACATGTTAGGAATGCATAACCAGTGGAGGACAAAATACTCAGCTCAACAATACTCAACAAGTATTGATACTCATGGTCAAATCTTACTCAACTACAAGTAAAAGTTGCTCAGTCAAAAGTTTACTCAAGTTAAAGTACTGAAGTACTTATTTTTGAAAATACTTAAGTATTCAAAAGTACATGCATTTAAAAATACTCAAGTATTCAAAAGTAGAAATGATATTTTCTAATATCAGGACATTGTATTGTTTTGAGTGCTTTTATAGAACCTTGTAACTTCCTGAAAACACCTGATGATGTATTGACAAGTAGAACCACTCTGCAACAAAAAGTCTACACCACCTGTAAAACTTCAGCATAAAAATGCAATAAAAAATAGGACAACTGGGCCCTGAGTGGCTTAGCGGACAAAGATGCTACCAGTATGACCAGAGGATCGCAAGTTCGATTCCCGGTCATGCTGTTTGCCATCAGCAGCTGGGGCCCAAGAGAGCAAAAATTGGCAGTGCTCTCTGTGGGCGGGTAGATGGCGCTCTCTCTCTCTCCCTATCACTTTCACATGTCTACTGATTGGTCCAATCGGAGCCGGGGACCCTGTGTGCCTTCCTCCGAGCGCGTTAGGCTCTCCAGTGACGGTGTATCAGCGGTGGTTCGAAAAGAGGCGGTGGCTGCATCACACGCAACGGAGGAGGTTTGTGCTTCCCTGCACCCTCCTAGAGTCAGGGACATTGCAGAGTGATGGGGAGAGGCCTAACGGAGGGGATGGGCTAATTGGCTACCACTACATTGGGAAGGGGATAAAAATGGACAAAAACTAGAAAAAAAAAAAATAGGACAACTATTTTTGTCATTTTTAGATGTAACCGCCCCCCTCCAAAAAAAACCAACAAAAAAACAGGAGAGACTTTTCTCCTCATAAACAGTAACACTGGTAACTAAAAACTACCACACTTAACATAGATGCTTACAAAACAGTGAAAGCTCTGCACAGATTAATCTTGAATCAACAACTTTTTCAGCAAGACAATCTCAATAAAATAAATCAAATTAAAAGGACAACAATATTTTATTTCTCACGCTTATTTCAAGCGGTTTCTCCGCTTGACTTTCTCCAACCGTCTCCATTGCTGATTTCTGTTTGAATGAAAGCGGGAGCTCAGCTCAAGTTGACGATGGCATAATTCCAAATCCCAGGTGTGACCGGAGACTGTGATTGGTTCCCTTTCTTGTGAGGAGCATAGCGTGTGGCCAATTGCATTTCAGTAAAGAAAAACAGCAACAGCAGACTACAAAGGTATGCTGAGCCAAAAGGAACGAGTAACGGCAAGCTTCCTAGAAATGTAGTGGAGTCGAAAGTACAATATTTGTCTTTGAAATGTTCAGTGTTCACATCAAAAAATAAATACACAGGTAAAGTAAAAATACTCAAAAAATGTACTTAAATGTACTTTGTTACTGTCCACCACTGTGCATAACACACTGGGAGAAATAGGGAGCAGATAAAATATTATTTACCAAAAAATGTAACAACTGTTATACTAAAATTATCATAGTGTGTCTTATTTGTTGCTTGTACAACAGTGAATAGTTTCCTTCGTCTGGGCCCAACAGCGCCTTCTGCTGGCCGCTCTGTGACTTGGCTGTGTATGGCTGACTGTCATAATATAACATTACATTAAAAGAGTGTGTTTACATCACTGGTACAATGTCAGTATCAGCCACAATCAGTTGTTAATGATCAGTTATATCTGACCCAAAATTTCTGTATCTGTAGACTGCAAGGGAAGCTCAGCTTCCCCTAAAATGTCAAAAAATAAGTGATGAATAATATACTGTTGTGTGTACATGTCATTGACTAAATATGCGCTACAACGCGCTCAACTTTTGTTCAGAATCAGCTTCTTATCACTGGTAACGACGCGGCTTTCCTCTCACTCATTCCCGCAGCTTCACAGTGCTTTAAACAGGGCGGACGCTCAGCGTCCACAGACTTCAATGGCAAAGCAAAGCGTGTAGCGAAACGAGACGAGTCATTGGATGAATCCTGGCCTTTGTCCCGCCCATCGGACGCTCAGCGTCTCTGGGGGTCTATGGGGCAGTGGGCTGGCCTCGGCTGGCCCGGACGCTCAGCTTCTGCATGATGATTGGATGATCTGTCTGAGGCTGAATCCCTTTTTGATTGACAGCTAAATGAGTGAATCAGTGATCTTTTGGTGTAAACATACGTGGGAGTTTTTTTTTTTTTTTTTTATTCTGTTCTGAGTTGAACCGAAGACTTTCCTAATCATCTTAGCAGCTTTTTCTTTGTTAAAAACGACTAGCGACAAGTCGAGCTTTTATTTCTGGTGGTTTTTGTAGCTGCTTGTGTTTGGAGACTGACTTTATCACTCTCTGACTTCTATTGCAGTTTCTGTCCAGCGGTAGCACTCACAGGCGGACACACTTCACACTAGCCTCGCGCAAGTAAAGAGCTTCTCCTGTTTTTAAAGCGGTTCAAGTCTTACACCCGCAACACCATGAGCCAAGGCCGTTTAAGCAGCCTAGCTCTGCTGGCCATTGAGACGACACTAGTCAAGTCCCTGGAAAAGACACCTTGTTGGTACGACAGGGTCACAGATCATTTTCTTGAAAAGGAATGGAGGGTAGAATTTACGTATAAATAAACCGACACATTTTATGATGTAGCCCAAAATTGAGCTTCCCCTCCTTGAAAGACCAGCATCCGCCACTGGTGAGCATCGTTCTGAAATGTTTATATGATACAGATAAACAAAACTGAGTAAGAGAATGTAAGGGAGTGTACGTACCGCTGCTTGTAGAGATAAAATCCGAACCCTGCGAAAATCAGGGCAAAGAAAGGCACAAGAATCGCGACGGCCACAGAGCTGCTGTGGGTCCGGGGTGGAGCCTCAGAGCTTCTCGTGGTCTCGGTGATGTTCAGACCTGCAGGTTAAGAAAACCTTATTGACTAATCCTCTACAATCTGCACACTGATCTACTATGTTTACAGTGAAAGGTTTAAAGACAGTGTTCATCAGGATACATGACACGTTAATAAGATCATTATAACTGATAACCTACAGGCTTATTCTCATCTGTCGTAGAGGTCATGTTTGCCAAATGTTATCAAAGTTAGCAAATGTGACCACTATGACAGATGACGCATATTAGAATAAGACTTTATAAATGGTTATGTGGGTTTATGTCAGTTGTCATAATGATCTTATTAACGTTATAGCTGCCTCCATTAGTAAAAGGCTTCTGAGTTTATCCACTGTTCAACTTTCAAGAATGGAAACAGTTCAAAGCTCATATGAGGTTCTTTGTAAATTAATTTTAACATAATAATATCTTGATAATATTTCTGGATATGAAAATTATGTCAAAATTTATATTAGCACCCACTCCTAATGGCCCCTTTCATTTTTTTTTCAAATACAGTCACTATTTCATATATGGTAGAAACATACTTTTTCATAAATAATATTCAAATATTCACTATGATATTTGAAAAAGATGAATATAGGCTAGAGGGGTAAATCTATGATAAAATATGAACAATGTGTATTTCAGGCAAATCCCTAAATTTTGTTTGTTTGTTGATTTTGTTATGGTTGTCTCAAATAATAGTCTAATTTAAACTAAATAAGCAAATGTTTCAGTTTACACCTTTTCAGCCAATATTCATTATTTATTTAATTTAGTTCTCTCTTTCTTTTTTTTCCCTAGAAATGCTGAGAGATTTGTTATTGATAATAAAGTTTTTTTTATTATTAGAGCAATGTATGTATGTATGTATGTATATGTTGTTGTGAAACTGATTAAACTGCTACTACTACTACTACTACTACTACTACTGCTGCTGCTGCTACTCCTATAACTACTATTACTATTGCGACTACTACTACTCCTACTACTAGCACTACTATTACTACTGCTACATCTACTACTAAAAGCATTATTATCACAACTGCTACTTCTAATACTGCTACTACCACTATTACTACTGCTACTACTCCTACAGCTATTACTGCTACATCTACTACTAACACTATTATTACAACTACAACTTATACTATTACTACAACTACTATTACTATTTCTGCTACTACTAGGACTATTACTACTGCTGATGCTGCTGCTACTACTACTACTACTGCTATTACCCCTACTACTACTAGCACTATTACCACTGCTTCTACTCCTACAACTACTATTACTATTGCTACTACTACTCCTACTACTAGCCCTACTATTACTACTGCTACATCTACTACTACTGCTGCTACTACTAATTCTACTGCTACTACCCCTACTATTACTCCTATTACTACTAGCACTACTATTACTACTGCTACATCTACTACTACTAATTCTACTGCTACTACCCCTACTATTACTCCTATTACTACTAGCACTACTATTACGACTGCTACTTCTACTACTATTATTACTATTACTGCTTCTACTGCTGCTACTACTACTGCTGCTGCTACTACTACTACTACTACAAACCGGATTCCAAAAAAGTTGGGACACTACAAATTGTGAATAAAAACTGAATGCAATGATGTGGAGGTGCCAAAATCTAATATTTTATTCAGAATAGAACACAAATCACAGATCAAAAGTTTA
>BRDA01073818.1:13264-26818 GCA_036984385.1 Crenuchus spilurus | reverse complement strand
CGTCATCTGATTCTAAATAAGAGTGACATACAACTCTACCTGGGCCAACATACACATAACAGCAGGCGTAAGTCATTCAATTTCATATTAGCTTGACTTGGATATGTGACCAATGACTGATCACTCACAAAGATGGAAGAGATGTGCTTATATGATACACGGCATAGTGCCCCGATATCCAATGCTACACTATTTCTGAACACAAGACACTTCCCCCAAAACTGCACATGAGCAAGTTCTAATTTAGAGTCCTAAATAAAGAGCAAATTAAAAATAAATGGTTGCCAGATATTCTTTGGAACGACAGCTTTTCATTAAATGTCCCATATAAATATACAACTTTTAGCTACACGCATCATGTATCTACACTCACAGGCCATTTCATCAGACACAGCACTCATCACATCACCATGCTAGTGTCTTCATTGTGTCTACCACCCAAAATATCAGGTCAGTGCAGTTCCATTTCCACTGATGGAAACTGGGCACATTATAGTTATATTATAGTCAGTTATATCAAATGTACAAAGTGCTCCTCCTTCATCAAAAACAGAATATGCCTTTTTCATAATCTAAAAAAAAAAATTCAATCTAAATGTTTCAACTCAAATTAAATTTGTTTCCAAGACAGTGTAAGCACATGCACCAAATTATTCCCAAATTATTCCCAAATTATTCCCAAATTTTATATTATATATATATATATATATAGCAAACAAAAATATATACAGTACTGTGCAGGAGTAAGACAGTTATCTAGGCAGGACGGTGGTTTATGTGCACAGACACACTAATATATATGCACCTCAATATAAAATTGTTAAATTCTATCAGCAGCACACTTGATAAAAGAACTGTTGATTTACCAAAGCAGGTGCTGGATTATGAGAACTACAGATAATACTGACTTGCCAAGAAGAAGTAGAAAATAAAAAGACAACACACTCACATACAGAACATCACCACTTACTGTACTCGTGTTATTTGCATTTATTCTAATATTAGCTGTCTATGTAAATAAATATTTACTGCCCAGATAAGTCATTTTCTTGCACAGTTATTTTTGTAAATGTCAGCTGTGTACAGAAAAGAAAACAAGTAAAACCTTCAATAGAATGCTCCAAACTTTTGATTGGTAGTGTATATATGGTACATGAACAAACTGCAATCTCAGTGTCATAATCACACATCCTGGGACCGGAGTTCTGTTGCCCCCTGCAGGCAGAAAGATATCACTGCACAGTGTTTAGAGCCTGTTCAGCGAGGAATTCCTCCAACACTTGGATGATGCTGCAGGCCTCTGGAAGGCCACTGTGCTCAGCCCGTGCATTCTGGAGCAGAACATCTCCATTCCCACAGCTCTGCAGGAAGAGACAGCAGCGAAACAGTGCATAGTGGCTCATCTCAGCCTGCCGGATAAAGCGCTTTAGGTTGTTCATGTCCTGGATGGCCTATGTGAACAAAGACAAAACACATTAAAGTTATTTCAGCCATAGCAGCTAACTGAACTGTATTACAACTCCCCTGACATTTAGAACAGCAGAACAGCTTTCCTCACACCTACGGCTGACCCACAGTTATAACTCCACTGACCTCGGAGAAAAAATAATACAGTTTTAATCCAAAACGCACCTTTCATTTCAGAGACCACTGGACCATTTCACACCACATCACTAGTGACTATATTTCTGCTGGGTGAACTACCAATAAGAACTGTTTTTATATATGTGAGACACTGTTCTTTTGTAGTACACATCAGTGCTTGTTAATGGGTGTTAGTACACATCACTCTTCACCACAAACTGTTCCTGAATGTGAGTACTGTTGTGAATATGAACCTTAAGTTTGAAGTTCTCCAGGATCTGGCGGAGAAGAAAAGGGTTAAAGTGTTCGGCCGCGTTGAGAAAGGCCTGAATCCAGTCATCACAGAAACGGTTACTCACTATAGAGGAGACCAATTCAAGTGTTAGAACAAAGACATCAACAAGAACCAGCTCTGAACAGTGGCAGAAAATCTGATCTAACAGAATTTAATTTAAATCCAGATTCATTCTGTTAGAAAATCAAATCTCACACTGAGCACTATAAACTACTAGATAAATGTTAAAGCAAAATGGAATTTGAAATATACAAAATGAGCTCATTATTACAGAAGCAATCTAATAATTCAGTGGTAACCCTACTTACGAGTTTAATCCGTGCAGGAGCCGAGCTCGTTAGCTGGTTTGCTTGTTAGCTGGATGCATTTTCCCCATAAGAATACATGTAAAACTGATTAATCCGTGTCAGCCGGCCAATATACAGTATACTTTAATATGCTAAATAATGTGTTTATATGGGTTTTTAAAACATAAACGAGACGACGACGGTGCTCATGTAGGCTGGCGGCTAAGGAGGACAGGAGGACGGGCGTACGTGTATGGCATGGTTACACTTATCATATGAAAAGTAAAAGTAAAATGTATCTAACTTTCTTGTTCACTACCTTTTGCTACCTTAGCGTCGCTTTCAACAGGCACTTTCACTTTCACTGGACAGCGGTCAAAGGTAATGACTGACCTCTTCTTCTATGCTAGCATCTAGGAGATGCTACGACCGCAGCGCCCCTAGCGGTTGGCATACTTGAACTAATTTAGGCTACTCGTTACTTGAAATTTACTCGTTACCTGGAACAAAAATATTCCAAGATCTCAACTCGTTACCTGGAATACTCGTTAGTAGGGATGCTCATAAGTAGGGTTACCACTGTATTTAGTAGTAATATTGGATCAGACATCAGTACAGAAAAAAAGAAGGAATCTGATCCAATCCTAGAAGAAATCTATCTACTGTGATTATTTTGAAGCATGATGCATCAAAAACTGTCAACCCCTTCATTTGTGGAGAAAAAAAAAGGACTGAACTACATTATTTTCACCAAAATAGTAAGTCTGTTGCATCATTTCTTTGTCTTGGTTCTTCCAAGCATCAACACAAACTCATCTGAAATGCTCAAGAACATGACATTTTAGAAACGTTGTTCTTTTAAAAATGCTTTGCTTTTTGGTCATTGAAGTACTTCTTTTAAAGTGGCCATCTAAAATGGTCCATAATACCACAATCCTCCTGCTCACTCTAGTACATAACAGGAAGAAATCTGCTAACCACACATCATGAGGTAGTACTGTTTAAGGTTGCTTTCACACCTGAAAGTCTGGACCATGGTCAGAACCAGTGTTCATGTGTTTTACTTTGTATATATTTGGTCTGTTAGGTTTGTTTTCACACTGCGTTTTTGAGAGCGCACCAAAGACTTTTACTTTGACACGCCCACATGCTGTCGTCATCACTTACATGCGGTGCGTCTTCCTACACTCAACACTGATTGGTTTGTAGAAGGACATGTGTCTGATGCATTTATATACATATATATTCTGCTGCTGCAGTTTTAGTTTAGTTTAGTCTGTCATTTCCTTTTTCTCTCATCCTCTCAGACAATAAGCTGCACATTTCAGCATTTTTATGTGTTTTGTTCAGCTGACTCTTCACATGTTCATCAGACCAACACTATATTAAACATGTTGTCTCTTCCACGCTCCATGTGCTACCACAGCTCATTTTTGCTGCTGTTTCGGTTATTTTTTTTTTTGTTATTGTTGTTGAATGTTGTTACCGCCTCCGTAAACTTCCTGTATTTAGTCCGAAAGTCCAAACCTTCTAGAAAAGTGTTTTCACACTGCACATGAACCGGACCATGGTTCAGTATGTCCAGACCGAGACCACCTCTTTTGGTCAGACCAAATTTTGTTTCTTTGGTTCGGACCGTGGTTTGTGGCCCATTTCACACATGCTATTTTGGTGCGGACCAAACTGAAAAGTCTGAAAGTTCGGAGCAAACATTTTTAGGTGTGAAAGCCTTCTAAGGGTGTTTTGAATTAAAGATTACCATGCCACTACAACGACGTAGGTAAATGTCCTCTGCTTTAATTGGCTGCCCAGCATTGCACCTCATTCAATTAGCATTTTGAAACACTCCATAGAACTTCAGCATAAATGGGTGTGGCAGGTTTAGGTAAATATATGACATGACAAAGAAGAATGTCTTCTAAATATGATGTTTTTGCAGCTTAGTTTCCTTACATGGACTGTATAGACTGAGGATTGAATTACATGTTTTGAACCATTAACTGCTTTTTCACAATTTGGGCCTTTTTAAGAATAATAAAACTTGCCATAGCAAACATTCTTACATTTTCAGCACAAACCTACTTTAACTAGCACTCTATAGTACTGTATTTACTGCAGTGATGTGCTGACCTGCATTGGTGAAACCCGGTGGGCTGATGGTGCAGTCGATCACCAGGTTAGTGTGCAACTCCTCAGAGATGGTTTTGCACAGAGAGGCTGTAGAAGGTTCCTCCTGCACCAGGCCCTGTAGACTCGCTGCTTTAATGAACCTAATGAAGGCAACACTTCATTTGATCCTGCTTTACAGCATCAGTAAACACTAAATATCTACAAAATATATGAAGAGTGAGTGGGCAACAGTCATAAACACTTCTAAAGGGTTAAATACATCAAATATCTTTAGGTTATAACATTAGTTATACAGTACATTATGAATCTACAGACCAAATAAACAGCTTTTCATTACCTGGCCACATCTGTCTTAGTCCTTTCATCTGCCCCAGTGACCTCTACATGAGTGTGACTCAAAGCCTGAAACAGAAGAAAGAACATTATTCTGATGAGACTAACTATACATGGGGTCCTGGGTAATTTTATCTTTTACATGTGTACATCTATGTCCAAATCAAGTCGTGCCTGTTCACATATTTTAAACACACTGATACTGAGTTAACTCTACAGTGCATTTAGTCACATAATAACAATAGCATTTCTAGCTAGCATTAACTAAAGAACTATAGTTCAGTCTTCATCCGTGTTGATACAGAATGTCAGAAAACTGAGTATGTCGAGTTCTGCTGTCACATCATGTGACATAACCAATAGCAGTACCTCATGACATATTAACCCAAAACAAACAGGGGTTCCAAGTTAAACTTCCAGTGACCTCTAGTGGCATTATGATGCATTGCAACGTACATCATCATCTACTTATTCAATTCACTCACTGTTTAAGCCTGAAGCACGCTGAGGAACAAGGGGTAAAGGGCTAAACCTCAAATCTGTATCTGTCATGCCTTACCGCATGGAGGAGATAGCTGATGTTAGTCTGGACCAGTTGTACCACTCTGTGGATGTGCATGACTGACTCTTCATACCAGAGGCTCAGATAGGGCCTGACCTCTGACTCCAGATTCTGCATCTAGCACAGAGCAAGCACACAAAAAGAAAACTAAGACACTGATGTCCAATGACTGGCAGTGATCTCAGTTAAAGGGGCACTTTGGCCAGACCAGTAAAACCCTCTTCTAGTAATGTACTCAAGTGAAAGGAACTTCTGAGAAACCACAGGTAGATGTCTGCAAGTACAGGTCTGTGCAGAACAAAGCAAGTGGGCATATTTCAACCATCCAATCAACAGTTAGGAAGGAGAATTTTGAAGGTGAAGCTCAGAATCTGCAAGGGTTTGCTCGTCAACAGTGTTTAACAACCAAGAAGTCTATCATTATCATTAGTCTATAAAGAAACAGAAGAAACAGAACAATAAAGAACTTTGATGGATGGCTTTCTAAGTGGTGCATCCTTACACGCTGCAAATCAGTTCTAAACGTTTTACAGGCTGCCAGGACACAGGTATTCACATGACAAGATCATCTCTAGTCCCACAAGGCTACTACGAAGCTAGAAAACAAACAAGCATGGCCCAAAAAAATCACCCCAAAGCAGTTTTTCAAATGTTTCTCCTACTCAGAGAAACATCACCAGAAGGAGTGGTTCACAGTATCCATAGTTTTGTTGCAAGTATGCATTTTAAAACTATTTTATTACAAAATACAGCTTACTTCTGTTGTCAGGCTGCTCTGTAGACCTTGGACGTACTTGTCTAGCTCAATTCTGAATGTTCAAGTTGGTTAAAGAAACTGATCACCCACAAGAAATGGGACAATTGTCCTATACGAAGTCAACCCTTGTTAAGCAAAAGATTCATCAGAAATGCCACAAAACACAATTATCAAGAACAAGATGATTTATCAGCAGACTTTAAGGATATAGGTTCAGGCCCTTCTCTGATCCTCCGAGGAGACAAATCACCCAGCCATTGCCATCTGCCTCAGGCTGCTCTGGAGACCGCTCCTGCTCCAACAGACAACAGTAGCAGCCAACTGCCTGCTCAGGGACACTGAAAAAAAGACATTACATCTCAAAACTGACTATATGACTTGCTAAAATGAGAGATATGTTTCAAATAAGCAGAACATCAATTATAATCTTTTTAGTACACATCAAAGCTTTTAGTTTATGATGCTAAGGAATCAGATTGAGGGTAATAAAGCTGTAGAGAAATAGATTATGAATTCCATTCCATTATGTAAGGCAATACTTTGGCTGATCCGACATGTAGTCAAGTTCACTCGTTTAGTTTTGCACAGGAGCTACAATGTTAATGTAGCTATGAGTCAACAAGTATTACAATCAGGGGCGTAGCAGCAAATTCGGGGCCCTGTACACTCTCAATGTCAGTGGGCCCCTATAAATGCCAGTAAATGAGGCACATGAGCAAAAAGGGGTATGGGGGCATTTATTTAAATAAAAAAGCATAAATAAGGTTTTAAGCTACAAACAGATCAGATTATGTTGATGTAGCTATTTACATGTTGATATACGTGGCAGAAATATTGCTGGTGGATCAGTTATTAAGTCTCAGCACAGAGTTTCACTTTTAGCTCTGCTGTGTTAGTAGACAATAGGCTTTAGCACACGCACTGAACCTAAAGACTAACTTACTTTAAACTTAAGTAAACAACTCGCATTTAGACAGCAATTCTACCAGTCAGCAGCTAGCCAGCTAGCTAGCTAGCTCTCTCTCTCTCTCCTGTTTGTTTCTGAAACTGGTTAAAATTGATAACTAACGTTAGCGGCTCATAATTGTCTTTATACTTACAGCCACAAGCAGCCTGGTTGGCAACTAACTAAACTAACGACTTCACGTGAGCCTCCAAAAATCAGCCGCAGCTGTCTGGAGTGGACTACTTTAACTTTAATTGGACTTTGCATAACAAGAAAACTCGGTTCACCTTTGGGAAAGAAAGCCGTCAACAGCTGTCTCTCCTCATTCTGCCTTCTTTCTTTTTCCTCGCTTTCTTTCTTCTTTTGAAATCCTGATTTCTGCATTTTGGGCAGCATGATGTGTAGTGCCATCATTTGATCTGGGCTCACTGATGTTACACTTGTCTCTAGTCGCTGTTGGGTGGACTAAACCATTTTAGGCCTCCAAGAGGGGGCCCCCAGAATGTCCAATATGTTGAGAGGACTGTGACTAAAGTTCATTCCCTCAGTTGATATTATTAGGGGTGTCCCGATACAGCCTTTTCATTTCCGATACGATACCGATATGGCAACCTTGAGGAATGGCCGATACCGATATCGTCCGATAACGATATCAACACAAATTATACACTTTTATTACTTATTTTGTACTGTAAATTAAAAAAAGTCTTGAACGAGTGATATTTTTCAAACAGAAAACAATATTCAACAACAGCATGTATGAGAAAAACTGACCCATTTATTATTACCCAATGGGTAACATCAATTATAAACTTAAACAAGAATATTCAACTGAATAAAATTAAAATACATAAATTAGAAGACACGGACTACTAGCCAACTTGAAAAAACGCTGGTTTACAAGTCCAGATGCTGAAAGGAAAACTGCCAAAAATGCAGAAAAGGTGCTTGTTTAATGGCAGTTTTCTGTCACACATTGGGCTGGAGGTTTTTGTGGATCTGGCAACCCTAATCGCAACTCCGTAAACAGAGCTAGTCGTCTATAATTCTTAAAAATAATAATCATATCATAGTTAATTTGACATACAACACACAAGAATCATATTTTTCTTGTAATATATAAATACAAATATATAATAAAAGTATTATACTCTTGTAAAAAGACATCGAAACCAGGGTTGCCAGGTTTGTGAAAATGCATTCACTGGTAAACCTTCGGAGGGGGGATGCAGGGATTTTTGCACTAAATAGAAAATAAAATGAACAATATAATGATTTAATTTTTATGCGTTTGTGATTGGGTGCTGTAGATTTTATCAATAGATAGATAGATTTTATTTAGATAGTATCAGCTTGTGTATGGCAGTTTTCTCGCTGGAGGATTTGGGGGATCTGGCAACCCTGAACGCAACTCCGTAAACAGAGCTGGCCGTCAATAATCCTGGTGGACATGAGTGATATGAACATTAGAATACCGCAGAAATCCATTGAAGAAAGATTGAGAGAAGTCCTAACGTTAGGATAGATACTTTTCCTTCCCTTTGTTAACATGCCGAGGCCCGGGCCGGATAGCACTGTGTAGGCCGTAGGTTGGGTGGCGAGGACGGATGATAGGCTGACTATTTTTTTAATGCCATGCGATCTACCCACACTACCTTTGCGATCGACCGGTGCACCCCAGACGTAGCGTTTAGGCATATAGTGTTCATTGAAATGTAGGAAGTACTGCCAGGGGATAAATGACCGAGAACGGAGCCTTATGTATCATGCATGTAATGCCTCTTGCATCACTGGCCAAATTGGCTAGTAAGTTTTTATTAACACCCGCCAAAATGATTTTTACCCGCATTTGGCGGGTTGGCGGGTGTTCATTTAGAACCCTGCTGACATCGCTGCTCTTTTTGGCTACTTTCACGTTAGCCCGCTGTTATTGTGATCACGTGGGGTCTGCATGCTGGATCCATTCGCTGCTGGATATAAACGCTGGAGTGGAGTAAGCAGACTACTGGATTTGACTCCTTATATCGGAGCTTTTTTATGCTGGCCGATAAAATCCGATAATGTTTTTATGGCTGTTATCGGACCTGTATCCGATATCAATATCGGATCGGGACACCCCTAGATATTATCAATATATTTGAAATATGAATTAATAAATAATTAATTTGAGGGCCAAATTCATTCAAAATAATAACATTCCAAAAAATTTTTTTTTTAATCCGGATTTTTATGGGCCCCTCTCCCTACTCGGGCCCTGGGTAGTCAGGTCCACTTTCCCCCCCCACTACCACGCCCATGATGACAATTCTTCATAAAAATGAACAAAAACAAGGCTTTGGGTGGCTGCTATAATTGTTTTTCACTATGCAATATACTTTAATCCACTGAATAGATAACATGGGAACAGCAGCAGAACTGTGCTAACGGAGTATGAACTTGTATTATTACTTCTTTTAGTGTTGCTGCTACAGTGCAAAATTAAAGCAGCAGTCTTCTGTTACCAAACATCACTTGGCAGATCATATGCATTCACAGCAAGACTGTTAACTTTTACGGCAATCTATTTGTCTACCTTAGCTCCACTGTGGCGATGTTGCCCATGCCTCCCAGCAGGGCTCCTTTGCTCAGTCTGCGAGAAATGTAACTTCGCAGTTCAGGCTCCGCCTCCGGAGGCAGGCTGGCATCCAGTAGAGTCAAACTACAAGACAGGGCATTTAAGTTACCATGGACATCACCAAAATGACCTAATACAGACAGATAAGCAGTTAATGAAACACAGATGATTACAAGAGACGCAGAAAGAAAGGAACAGAAAAATATGGCAGCAGAAAAACTACAACTGTTTATACACAGCTCTGAAAAAATAAAGAGGCCACTGCAAATTTCCAGCTCAATCTCTAGACCTGAAACCCCCTCAAAACTCCTGCCATGTGATCAGGATGAGAATGGATGGTGAGAAACCATAAAACTGCATGAATTTTTGTTCCAGGAGTGGCATAAAGTCACCCAACAGCAGAGACTGGTGGAGATCATGAACACATCAGGCTTATTCCACTAACTTTCTGAACTCTCCCTGTTATTAGTACTGTATGGTGTTTAAAAAAACAAATACGAACAAGGAATATGAACGATTTATTTACATTACTTTATTACATACACTACTGAGGTCTCAAAATATTGCATCTTTTTACATATTTTGAACAGTTGGTCATTTTCTGTAAAATACATGCTCTAAATGGCGATGCTTTATTAAAATTTAGAGGAAATTGTGAGTAATTAATAAAATGTAAAATGTAAAGCACCCTTGGGTCTCCAGAAAGGCACTATATAAGTGTAACGTGTATACATAATTAAAAATATATAATTTTACTCAAACACATCTATAAATAATAAAGGCAGAGAAAATCATGACTTGCTGTGGTGTCTTTTCCAGAGCTGTATAACAACCTTCAAGTAAAATGTAGCTCACATTTATATGAATTCATGCTAGAGCTGTCTATCAATTAAACTAGTAATTGGGAAATGTACCAAATATTTTGTTCTTAAAAAGTTCAAACAATAAAAAACTGATTTAACTGAACAATCATGCAGCAAATCCTCACAATTATTTTATATGATCAAATGCATGATCATAATTATCTGACCACTAGCACTTCCAACAGTTTGTACATCATAAACAGAAAACATTTATTGAGATGTGTCTCATAAACAAACTTTTAATTGGGTGGTATAACACAAAATAATGCTTCATTATGTTTACTAGTGCATATTAAATTATATTAAATGTATGTTTTGTGTTGTATTCTCACGTTACTTCAGTGATATCAGTGTTATGATTTTGGTACAACTTAATTAGTTACAAAATAAGGATGACTGCAAAGCAAAATAGTTAGTTTGGTGTTGTAGGACAAAGCATCTATATTTTAAATGATTTTTATTGTGTTAAAAAATGTAATCTGCTGATCATGACAGTTAGACTACAGAGCCGAGGTAGCCACTCTAGTCACCATCTTCATGCACTCAGAGGACACAAGTACAGAGATGAACGTACAGTGTTTGTGTGAGTTAAAGTGTGAAGATGAAGACTGCAGAAGAAAGCTGAAGAGAAAGAGACCAGCTCAATGGTTTACGTACAACATGAACAGCCCAAGACGATGACAAAGCAACGGAGAAAGTTCAAGAACAAGAGTTTTGCTCAACAGACACTAAACAGACGACACCAAAAGCACAAAGCAGTAGTGACCGAGACTGAGAGGAATGAACCGTGTTACCTAAAGTCATCCTGACTGGTAGTGGAGTCAGCTCGTCTCTGGCTCCAGGCTACATTCTCCTCAGAAGCCTCCGCTCTGGACAGTTAATAATGTGTGCAACACTTCAATCACACGAATGACGGAGAAGACGTTGCGTCTTCAAAAGACACTTGATACCAGATTTCTTTTGGCTAATGCAGCAGCACAGTAAAAAAGCAACAATACATGTCCAAAAGTATCCAGACAGCCCTTCTAATTAGTAAACTGAGGAAGGCACTGGTGAGGTGCAATGGATCAGCACGTGAGCCTGAGATCACCATGTCCAATGCCAAGCCTCAGCTAGATGGGTAGAAAGCCTTCCAGCACAGGGCTGTGGAGCAGTGGAAGTTATGGAGCTCCATTCAATAACTTTGGGATGAGCTGGAGTGATCATCCAAAATAATGAGGTAATAGCTTCTGGGTCACTTAATAATAATTAATAATCCTAACTGCTCAATCAGGTTCCTGTCAGCCATAAAATGTCTAATGTTTTGTGATAACTGATACATAGGACAGCAAAACATTAAATGTGATAATTAATTTGCATCCTAGTGCATTTCCAACCATTTGGCTTAGAGCCCTAAAAAGTAGTCCAAGTGCACAATGCTGGCTTGAGGAAATGCCGTTTTAGTATACAAATACAAATAAATTATGTAAATAATAATTATAAATAATTAATATTTTGCATGTCCAAAAGTTGAATCTAATGAATCTAATCTAATTGGGCTGTGAGAACATGTGCACAGCCCTATCCACAGTGCCAGGGAAACAGTTTGGGGTTAGGTGCTTTGCTCAAGGGCACTTCAGTCATGACTGATCGAACTGGCGACCTAACGGTCACAAGACCGGATCCATAACCATCAGGTTCCATGAAATATGTACTTAAGGTAGTTCTTTAAAAGTTTTATGTACATCAATGTTTATGTGCATTTAATTATTTTTGTTTTAATTTATGTATATTTAAAGGCACAGTATGTCGTTTCCAGCGACATCTAGTGGTTTAGTTTCCATATTGCAACCAACTGAAAACTATTTCCACAGCACCCCCCCCCCCTTCCAAACACAAAGAAATCTCTACGGTGGCCGTAAGGTGTCAAATCTTTGATACTCCTGAACGCGATGTCTAATAGCAGCTTTAGAGCTAGTGATATGTCAAGTGATAATATTCATTTTAAATTTAGGAAATGTAATATGTAAAATGATCATAGCTACAATGCAGACGAAACATATTTTCTGCACTTCAGTAGTGCTATTATAAACGTTAGCTGTTTTCTGTACAAAAGACAAGATAATGTAACAAAGTAAACACATCGAACTTTTGACTGTAAGACAGCAGAACGCAGTTGTGCAGCGGCTTCCACGCTCCTAGCTACCCAGTTTTAGTAGTTTTAGCACTGTCTGAAAGCTACAGCGCCATCGAATTTGAGTGGCCAATTCGTCATTACAACACAAACGGTTTTCCAGTTCGCTAGCGTATGGCAAGCCGTTTTAGCCTAAAATGACACCAGCGATACAAGTCCTAATTCAGTTTTTACTAGTAAGAATTCTAATTCAAGATCTCTCTAATGTAGTTTTTACTAGTAACAACTCCCATTTCAGATATCAATTATGACATTTTTACTAGTAAGAATAGAGACTTACATATCCATAATTAAATTCTGACTAATATACATTACTAATCAGTAATGTAATTCTTACTAGTAAGAATTCTAATTTTAGATATCAGTAATGTAATTCTTACTAGTCAAAAACAGAATTAAAGATATCTAAAATTACATTTTAGAGCTCTGAAGCCTTACATATCTTTAATTCATATTTTTACTAGTAAAAACTTAATTGGAGAGCTCTTGAATTCACATTTTTACTAGTCAGAATTCAATTATGGATATGTGGACCTGTACTTGTTACTAGTAATAATTACATTATTGATATCTAAAATTAGAATTCTTACTAGTATTACATTCTTGATATCTGCAATGCCATTTGTACTAGTAAAAATATAATTGTAGATATCTCAAATTGGAGTTTTTACTAGTAATAATTTTATTACGGATATGAGAGGGTGAAATTCAATGCAAGTAAATGGGGAATTATGACTAGTCAGAATTACATTAAATATATGTCCACCTGGCAATGTGACTAGTCAGAATTTAATTATGGATATGTAAGTCTCTATTCTTACTAGTAAAAATGTCATAATTAATATCTGAAAAAAAATGATTATTCTTGAGAATAAGTTCTAACGAGATTACATCAAAAATGATCATTGTTGAGGGTAAAGTCTATAATTAATACTGTAAAAATGATCATTCTTATCTCTGAATGTATAGGTATTAATTTAAGACTGATCAGTGTAACGGTCCACCTGTAT
>BRDA01073818.1:0-13254 GCA_036984385.1 Crenuchus spilurus | reverse complement strand
TGTCATTTTAGGCTAAAACGGCTTGCCATACGCTAGCCTGTTTATCCTTTTCGAACTACTGTAGAAACATGCGTGTTCGACCCGCGACAAATGTAGATATAAACAGCTTATTCTAAGGTAAAATAATCAAACGACTTCTTAGTTTATAATGATTAGATGTGTTTTTAATCATTTTGATTAGTGATTATCTTAAATTCTGCTAAAAGATAACCCAAAATATTAAATACTGTGCCTTTAAAAACATGCTTTTTCCTCACCCTTTAGCAATGTGTCCTGTGGAGCACTACCTGCTGAAAGCTTTGCTCCATCCTCAGTGACACACATCAGCACCCCATATTATTGCAGCAGGTTTGTTAATGCAAAAATAACGCTGTGCAATGCTGTACTACAAGACAAGAAATGTGAAGCACTACAAATACTTTGTTATACTGCACTTAAGTTATGATAGAGATGTAGCTAGTCATAATAGGCTTGCTAGCTAGCTAGGTTATGTACACTAACTGTAATGGGCCATAACCATAGCTGTCTATACTGACTGACAATGTCGCAAATGACAAACATAAAAGTAAGATTACGATCATCATTATAGTGGTTAATGTGTCAAACAAGCTCCAGGATCATATAAGCCAAAACAAAACAAACCCCATCAAATCACACAGCAGGTGGATTAGCTAAGGTCAGCTAGTTTCGTGCTTACCTGGTGTTTTCATAGTAATAAATGGAATAATACGAGTTGATGTGCTGTATTTTCGGGCTGTAGCCGGTCAGCTCTTCATTATCGAAGTCCGTATCCTTCTCCTCCACGTCTAAAGACTCCTGGAAGGAGGAGGTCTGAGACGTGAACATCTTCAGCCAGGCGCTAAAATAGCTCAAACAGCCTAATCACTCTCAACTGTGGACACACAGACGACGTGACAGTTTCTCAATACAAACCAATAAATGAAGCGATCTGGCTAAGCAGTTTAATCCTGTATTAATCGATTAATGTGAAAAGAAATTAAGCAGACATCATCTGGCTAACTGACCAACAACTCCAGGCTGACGGGTTTCAGCTCTGCGCATGCGCAATCGGACCTGCGCTGATCTTCACGTAGTTTTATCAGAGCGGATGCTATATAGATCAGCGGTGCACCTACCGGAAGTGTCAATGAAGTGCCCGATGATAACCGAAACGAACAATAACTGAAGCCATATTTTCCATAAGAATGTAAATCCAATTAATCTGTTCCAGATACTCCAAAATATTAAGAAAAAAACATTTTATATAGAATAACAATAGTTTGAATGAATTGGGTACTCTAAATGGCCCTTGTATGTGCGCACCCAGTGATAGATTGGCGCCCTGAGCATTATCAATGAGAAACACAGCCAGAGAAACAAAGCCAGAATGACGGACAAACATCTAGGTGGATGCTTTGTTTTTGCAAAATTAATGGCGAGTCATGTGGCCATGCAGACAAAAACCAGGTAGATGAACAATAACTGGGACAAAATTTCCCCAGAAAGAGTTGACAATAACTGAATTGTACGATAACCAGGGCAAATGATAACCGAGGCTCCACTGTAGTCCCAAACACAACTAAACACTTAGTTTGTGTACTGCTAAAAAACACCCTCTTGTGACTCATATGTTGACTTAAATAAAGTCCCTTCAGTGCTGTGCAGCCTGAAACAATATTTATGTGACAACAGATATAAAATATCTATATTTTCAGTATTTCAGAAGTAAATTGTAAAAATAAGTTATATGACAGACTATAAAACATTCTGCCAATGGAAGATGCCAATCTCTTTGTGCACATATCACATGTTAAGTCCATACTCCTGTATGTGTTGTGTAATGTTGTCCTGTTATGTGCTGTATGGCAATCCGTTTTATCCTAAAATGACACCAGCGATACAAGTCCTAATTTAATTTTTACTAGTAAGAACTCCCATTTCAGATATCAATTATGACATTTTTACTAGTAAGAATAGAGACTTACATATCCATAATTAAATTCTGACTAGTCACATTGCCAGGTGGACATATCTTTAATGTAATTCTGACTAGTCGTAATTCTCCATTGACTTACATTGAATTTCACACTTTCATATTCGTAATAAAATTGTTACTATAGTAAAAACTCCCATTAGAGATATCTGCAATTATATTTTTACTAGTACAAATGGCATTGCAGATATCAAGAATGCAATTCATACTAGTAAGAATTCTAATTTTAGATATCAATAATGTCATTCTTTCTAGTCAAAAACTGAATTGTAGATATCTAAAATTATATTTTAGAGCTCTGAAACCTTACATATCTCTAATTCATATTTTTACTAGTAAAAACTTAACTGGAGAGCTCTTGAATTCACATTTTTACTAGTCAGAATTCAATTATGGATATGTGGACCTGTACTTGTTACTAGTAAGAATTACATTCTTGATATCTGCAATGCCATTTGTATAGCAATTTTTATAACTGATGTCACAGAGCAGCCTAACAGGCTTAAGGTGCTGTGTATAGCATTATTGCAGTGAAAAGTTTTTCTAGTTCTGTAAATAAGTTAATTACATATATTTCTGTAGGTAAATGAAGCCTGGGATGTGCTTGGACTGGACTTGATTGGACCACTCCCAGAGACTCCACGCCACAACATCTATGTCTTGACCATGACCGACTTGTACACAAAATGGGTTATTGCTGAGCCTTTACAATCAAAAACAGCAAGTGAGGTGTCTTCAACAATTATTGCCAAGTTGTACATGTTTGGCATAATTCTGGTACCACAGAGGGAGATTTTCTTTCTTGAATCTCTTCATCCAGATGACTTTGGGGATGATGCCTACAGTACAATATTTAGCTTACAATTAAGGATAACTGTGTCTTTGTTCTAGGGCAGTGTTTCTCTCTCTTTTTCTCCCAGGAGCCACATTGGTTGGTTGGGAAATATGGAATTTTTTTTATTGCAATCAATATTCAGGACAACATTAAGACAGCATGCTATAGAAGCTGCTAGTAAAATTTGGCAAGACACCACAGCTCAAGAGCTGTGTAATGAGAAACTCCTCAGGTTCTTGGTTTCAAATAGAACCTTGTTCAAAAAAGTTTTAAGCAAAGCCTCGTTCTCAGGCTTCAGGTTTTAAGCAATGCCTCGTTTTCTGGAATTGATTATTCAGTTACAGATCAGAATAAGAATCAGAAAACCCAAATACAGGCAGCACGTTACCTGCTCCACTAGGGAGAGTAACATATTAGATCACTGCTACACTTTACTAAAGGGTGCTTATCGGTCTGTCCCCCGTGCTGCTGTGGGCCTCTCTGACCACTGCTTAATCCAACTTCTGCCGACCTACAGACAGAAGCTCAAGTGTGCCAAGCCTGTGGTCAGTACTGTGAAGAAGTGGACTAATGAGGCTAAAGAGAAGCTCCAGGCCTGCATGGATCTGACTGACTGGTGTGTGTTTGATGAGGCTACGAGCAGCCTGGATGAATACACAGACACTGTAACATCCTACATCAGCTTTTGTGAGGACGTGTGTGTTCCCACCAGGACTCGCACCAAATACAACAACAAGCCCTGGTTTAATGCCACACTGAAGCAGCTGCCCCGGTCCAAAGAGGCAGCATACAGGAGTGGAGACCGGGAGCTGTATAACCAGGCAAGGAACAGACTGAACAGGGCAATCAGAACTGCTAAGAATAAATACTCAAGCAAGCTGAGCAGCCTGATGTCCAACAACGAGCCATCAACCGTCTGGAAGTGCCTGCAGAACATCACCAGCTGCAAAAGGCCACCCACACAGTCAATGGGGGATCGTCAGCTGGTTGAGGACCTTAACACCTTCTACTGCAGGTTTGAAAATCCCAGCACCCCACAACAATTCAGCAGCAGTCCACACCCTTCTGACACTCAAGCACCCATTCAGCCTGCCCTAAAGATCTGTGTAGAAGACGTGCAATGACTGTTCAAGAGACAAAAAGTGAGGAAGACAGTGGGGCCTGATGGAGTCTCACCCTCATGTCTGAGGGCCTGTGCTGAGCAGCTTGCTCCAGTCTTCACTAAGATCTTCAAGACATCACTGGAGCTTTGTGTTGTACCCTCCTGTTTCAAACGCTCCACAATAATATCCATCCCCAAAAAGTCAACCATCACAGGACTGAATGACTACAGACCCATCGCCTTAACCTTTGTAGTCATGAAATCCTTTGAGACTGGTTCTCAATCACCTGAAGGACATCACAAACCCCCTGTTAGATCCACTGCAATTTGCCCACAGAGCCAACAGATCGGTGGATGATGCAGTAAACATGGGGCTGCATCTCACCCTCCAACATCTTGACCACCCAAGAACATATGCAAGGATCCAGTTCTTGGATTTCAGCTCGGCCTTCAACACCATCATCTTAGGTAGACTACACGGCAAACTACTCCAGCTCCGCGTGCCAGCCCCCACCTGCCAGTGGATCACCAGCTTTCTCACTGGCAGGGAGCAGCAGATGAGGTTGGGGAAGTTCACCTCCGGAACCCTGATCACCAGTACAGGTGCTCCACAGGGCTGTGTACTCTCCCCACTGCTCTTCTCCCTGTACACCAAAGACTGCACCTCCACAGACCCCTCTGTCAAAATCCTGAAGTTTGCGGATGACACCACCATCATTGGCCTCATACATGATGGTGACGAGTCTGCTTACAGACGGGAGGTTGAACAGGTGGTCCACTGGAGCAGCCTAAATAATCTGGAGCTGAACACAGCCAAAACAGTCGAGATGATATTGGATTTCAGGAGACACACCTCAACACTGCCAGTACTCACCATCTCTGACAGAACTGTGAAGTCCTGCAAGTTCTTGGGCACCATAATCACCATTGACCTAAAGTGGGACAGCAACATCAGTGCTATCACCAAGCGAGCCCAGCAGAGGATGTACTTCCTGCATCAGCTGAGGAAGTTCAACCTGCCCCAGGAGCTGATGGTGCAGTTCTACACAGCCATCATAGAATCTGTTATCAACGCATCCATCACAGTGTGGGGCAGCTCAGCCACCAAACAGGACATTCACAGACTGCAGCGCATCATCAGGTCTGCTGAAAAGACTATCGGTGTTAAGCTGCCCACACTGCTGGAGCTGCACAGCTCCAGAACCAGGAAGCGTGCAGTGAAAATCATCTCCGACCCCTCTCACCCAGGACATCACCTGTTTCAGCACCTTCCCTCAGGCCGGCGTCTTAGCCAAATGAGGATCAGGACTACCAGGCTACAGAGATATTCTTCCCACATGCCATCACTCTCCTGAACAGTTAACATTACTATTCACAAAACACTATGTCTCCTGGACTCTGACTTCTTCTGCACTTTAAACATAACAACTACACACTACCTGCCCTGTCACCTTGCCTTACTGTACATAAATGCTGCAACCAGTACCATAATACAATATATGCACTATGTATAGTTTATATATGACCATTGTGTGTGTGTGTGTGTGTGTGTGTGTGTGTGTGTGTGTGTGTGTGTGTGTGTGTGTGTGTGTGTGTGTGTGATAGCTTTTTCCTTTTTGTTGTTGTTAACCTCTGTGCACTATGAGCCTGTAACCAAAAGCAAATTCCTTGTATGTGTGAGCATACATGGCCAATAAAGCCTGATTCTGATTCTGATTCTGATTAAGGCTACTACTTCACTAATCCTTATATACTTTCATTTTTCAGAACTTTCCACGGCAGACTGCAGGAAGTTCCTGTGGCATCTACATGCTAACAGTAAAAAAATGCATAATTTCTCTACATTTTACTGTATTAAGACACTGTGATAACATATTTATAAGTATAAATATATTATCTCATAGTACGCACTCTGCCTCTGCGCCTCAGTCCTGTGCAATTTCACAGAGGTAAGTCTTAGTGCATTTTACAAACCAAAAGTATTAAACAACCAATCAATGCACCTGATTTTGTGTGTGTGTGTGTGTGTGGTCTTTTTGTTTTTATTTGGATTGTTTAAGAGCGATGTGCCATTAATTCGCCAATGGTGATGCGTTCAGCTCATGGAGAGGTTTTGCATAGAAGGGTATGAAGGTCACCACTGATGATGTTTCAGTATTTCTCTGTATTAAGGTTGTACTCGCACTAGGCAGTCTGTACCGTGCCCAAAACACCCCCCTCCCCCCAAGCCTGCTTCATTTGAGGACTCCAAAACTCTCCAAATAAACCACATATTCAGTTATCATCGCCTGATCTGGACTGTGTGTGTTAATTTTACAATGACTTAACTCATTTTTGTAATTAACTATTCTTTTATAAAATAAGTGAGTAAAATATGGAGTGTTCCAGTATTCCAGGACTGAGGAAATTCAGTTTATAATACACAGTACAGAGTTCTGCACACTGACGGAAGTGTTCACCCAAGTAAAATTTACATGGGGTAATTATAGGATTTTTTTTAACAAATCAAACCAAGAACATAATATTAATAAATAAAAACACAGTTAAATACCTTAACTGTGTTTGCAATGGAATAAATATTGCAATGGAATAAACATGAATATTGAACCAATATTTCTATTTTTGTTTAAAAGTTTTGTGGTAGTTTTAACAGTCTCTATTCCTGAATTATAGAATTGATTTAATTAATCTGTCATCCTTTGGGAAACATCAGGGAGGGGTCCCATTGTGCTTGGACATGGTATATGGCATCTGGACACACTGAGTAAACCCTGTGTCTTGGTAGTCTTAAGCAATGCAATGGTATTCTTTTAAAAACACAGACAAAGGTTTGCCTACTGGACGGAGGAAGCTTTGTTCCTTCTGAAGGGAAAACTGGAGCCTCTTTTCAGAGTGCCACGGTCCACTTCTGATGCATCACCTGATCAACAGATTGTGATTGACTCCACTGCACAGGATAACTGTGATGTAAGCTTATCACCCCTTCCCTCCTTTTTTCTACAAATAGTTAATGTGTTGAAACTGAATCCATCCCTGATATTTCCTATAACTTTCATAGGAGCCACACAGGGACCCACATAGTGCTTTGTGCTGGATTCACAGCAACAGCGAAGCCTTTTGTGGGAAGGTGACGGAGTCTGCAGTTGCCCAAATGAGTGCTGAGGATTAGCCGGAGACACTCGAAGAAATACTGGAAAGTCAGAGTTTGGAGGCAATGGACCCATTTACATTCGTTTTCCAGAATCAACAGGACATGGAAACTTTCCTCTCCAACTGCTATGATAAAATGGGTCTCAAAGTTAATGCCATGTTCATGTAATTTTTAAGACCCGAGTTTATTCCACCAAGAGAATCCTAACTTTTTAATCACTAAAAAAACTTACTAAACTTGTAAAGCTGCTTAGTCACATCAGTTGCAAAAAGTGCTACACAAATAAATTTGACTTGTCTTGACATTTTTGTACTTCCATGGAGTGTCTTAATTTAGTCCGAATGTGAATAGTAGTAAGTATAGGAAGTAAAATGGATCATTGACTCCAGAATCAAAATCCTTTCTTAGCACATGAATATCTTTACATGTTTAACTTTGGCACTCTGTAGTTTTAATTCTAAGTGTGCGTGTGTGTGTGTGTGTGTGTGTGTGTGTGTGTGTGTGTTATTACTCTTACATAGTTATGGCTGGAGTGTATGTCCAAATGTTTGTTGACGCTCCTTCTAATTAATGAATTCAACTACTTTAGGTTGCTCCCACTGCTGAGAAAGATGTGCAAATATATACACACTGCTTATCTAGTCCCTGTTAAATAGAATTTGCCAATAGAATAGAACTCTCTGGAGCAGATAAATGTGAATATATTGGCACCATGCCTAATCTAATACCAGGTGTGGTCTAGAGGGGTTGAGATGTGAAGTAGTGAAACTGTTCTCTGAAATGATGGTGCTTTTGGAATGAGGTGGGGTGGTGATCATGCAACATGAACAGGACTGTAATTTTATTAATAAGTTCGATTTATAAACGATACCCTCTTTTCTCCACACTTATTAATCCACTTTGTCAGCATGTGTAAGTTTCTAAGTCCAACTGAAACAAGGTGAGAACTTGTTTTATCAAGGGTACTTTGCTGTGTCCAACCCTGCTCAGGATGCCATGTTGCCAGTTATTTTTGCTCAATTAATCAGCTTGACAGCTAACAATTACAGGTTCTCAATATAGTATGAGTAATTAGGACTAAACTCTGTTTAGGGTGTGCATGTACTGTGATCTGATGTTAATAAGTTCCTTAGTAATTTAGTAAGTTCCTTAATAAGAACCTTAGTCTCATATCAGCATAACAGTGGATGTAAATTCACCCTTTAGTATGGAAGCCCATTCCCGCCACCTAAAATAAAAAAATCTAGCAATATTTTTTTTTTTCTCATTATTAAGTAAACTGCTATCTCATTATTTTGAATAAACAGTACTCTTCCTGGCATATGGTGCTCTCAGTCTTTAATTTGCTTTGATTCTATATTGTAATATAACTTGCATAATATTATAAACATATACAAACATATAACATTTGTTTACATTAGTTTTTTTTATGTACACTATACTGCATTTATCTCAAAATAGTCAGAAAACATTAACCAGTGGGCCAAATATTTTTTGTATATGAACACACATTTAGTGTTAAAGAACAGCTGAAACCTGACAACTAAAATGACTGTAACTGAGTATACACAATGAGAATAATCAAACAATTCTGTAATTTTTAATAATTCAAAAGCTGATAATATACAAAATTTTATACAAAATGACAGCATATCAGCTCATAGAACAAATTGCACTCCCACAAAAACACTGATGGCAGTATTCTACTGAACACTGCAATTTCATGGACTAGATTATATAATGTCCATCTCCCATATATTAGATTCTAAGACTATTCATCTCAGAGTTGAAATCTGGGTAGTTATCATAATGTATTGACAATTCCAGTACACAGCCACATGTGTGTGCCACAGGTCTCCTCTGGAATCCTTTTTTTTTCCAAAAGCAAAAACACTCAGTATCTCAAAATAATGAGTTAGCATCTCAAAATAATGACATAGTATCTCAAAATAATGACTTACTATCTCAAAATAATGACATAGTATCTCAAAATAATGACTTAGTATCTCTAAATATTGACTTCGTATCTCAAAATAATGAGATAGCAGTTTACTTAATAATGAGAAAAAAATTATTGCTGGAGTTTTTTTTATTTTAGGTGGCGAAATGGGCTTCCATACTTTAGTACTTTTGCAAAATTAAAAAAAAGTAAAAATAAAAGGCAAATTATTTCATTTTAACAAGGAACAGACTGGACTACACACTTAAATATAACTTTAATGAAACAATTGCGTTTGACCTGTAAGGCACGCCGAAGTTTTCATCTTCCACCAATCAACGTCTCTCAAAGGGAAAGCCCTAAAATAATATCCGGAAATGACGTACCTGTACTGCGCATGCCTAGTCCAAATGCGAGCGGTTTCACTTCCGTCCACCATCTTGTGGGTCAAGCGACATTACAAACAACGAAGCGTGACGTGATACACATTTGCAAGTTATTATTTGCAAGTATAGCCTGACAATGGTTCATGTATGTTGGGTTCATGGTTGTAAAAATCGATCTGATCAGGACTTGAAACGAAGCTGGTACACCATTCCAACTGTGCGTTTAACACAGGGAGACCAAACAAGAGAACTCAGCGAAGAGCGGCGAAGGAAATGGCTGGGAAAAATTGGTCGAAAAGAACAGCCTTCTAAGTATGCTAAAGTGTGCTCAGATCATTTCTTGTCAGGTAAGCCGCATATTTTCGTAATTGTTGTTTACAGATTTTTCTTTATTATTGTTTCCTTAAAAATCCAGCCAACAAACAATTCATTGACGTGGCATAATACGTGACATGTAGTCTTGTAGTTTTTTTGTCATGATATTACAATGGACAGTACTGTGTAAAGGTTTTAGGCATCTAAGCCATTTATTTAAAACATTTCTTGGCAATAAATGTGCTTGTACATGTACAACCACAAGATGCCATGCTCTCTAAATACAAATAAGCATAAATATAATAAGTAGCAAGAATGTTGATGTTTTGAAAACGTAAGTTATCATGTTAGCTTAGTTTGTTTGAGCAACAAAATTTCTCCTTGATGGTCCTTAGCATCACATGGATTTATTAAGTTCATCATCAGCACATTTGATTTAACACAATTAAGTACTGAAGTACCAAAACCAGCGATTGTATGTTACCAGCTACTGTAATACTGGGACTGTCATGAGAACAGGTTTGGAAGGATTAAATCAACACATTAAAATGTATACAAATGGTACTTTTATCATTTTTTGGTATTTATATATTCTGATATTAGTGTTTTTTTCTGAGCATTCTAATACATACAGCTCAAATATAGCTTTAAAAACTTTCTGGGCATGTTTAAGACTTTTGCACAGTACTGTATATAAGAATATAAATGATGTCATTCTTTTCAGATGGAGAGTATGTCATATATCATTAGTAAATACTGTTTTTTATATTTGTAAAACTTTATACAGGAAAACCTGCTGAGTTGTATGAAACAACACACCCTGATTGGGCCCCATCATTGAAACTTCGGAGCGATGAAAGAAACAGCTCACTTTGCCCTGGTTCAGTCTCCAAAGTGAGAAGATACGAAAGGGCACAATTCAGGGCCCAAAGGAAGAAAGAACTTGTCGCGGCTAAGGCTTTACTTGATCTCTCCCATGCGGTGTATGTAGAACCGGAACCAGCTGAAATCTCCATGCACCACAGAAGAAGCTCAAGATGGTTATAAAGAAAAAGACACCATCGGTGATGGTGGTCTCTTCAGAAAAATGGAACTTGGTCAGACGGTTGACATACGAGAACATTGTTGAAATATGAGGTCAGCTCGTATAAATTCACAGAACAATCATTTCAAGATAATGACGAAAAAGTAAAATTTTTCACAGGTTTGCCCAATTTTGTGATATTGATGTCGATATTTCATGTTAAAAGATCACATTGTCACTAATGGCAGTACACAGTTGACAAGTTTCCAGCAGTGTTATTGCGCTAATGAGATGGCGACTTGACCTTTCTGTGCAGGATTTAGCATAAAAATCTACAAATCAACCGTCAAGGACATTTGCATCTGTCGTTCATGTAATGTTTGAGACTTCAATGTTTCATTTCTTGGTCAGACCGAAGTCAGCTAAGAAAAACTAGGCCAGTGGAGTACAGAAGTAGTTTTGGCTTTAAAGTGGCCACTGCAATTGATTGATGTAAGGTGTTTATAGAAAGACTCTCCAATCTTTTAGCACGTGCCCAAACTTGGTCAAATTATAAGCATAATAATACTGTTACATTTATAATAGGCATAACACCCTAAGGTTCTGTTGCTCTATCAAAATCATATGGTGGCAGAGGTAGTGATAAATTTATAATTGAAGATGGTGGAATTCTGAACTTCATTTTGCCTGGAGACCTTGTGTTAGCTGACAGGGGATTTGGCATTGCAGAAAGTGTTGGTCTTATTTGTGCTGAAGTTAAAATCCCCGCCTTTACACGTAGGGAAAAAACAACTGTCTTCAATAGAAATTAAAGAAACACGCAAGATTGCACGTGTTAGGATTCATATAGAATGTGTGATTGGACTTGTAAGAAATAAATACACTATTCTGCAGGGAAAGCTTCCCACTGACTATCTAATTTCAGAGCCAGAGACAGTTCCAGCCATTGTACCTGTGTTCATTTTCCAGTAGAAATAAGTAACATGACTCAAGTAACCTTTTGCAGCGATTTAATATTTCTGATGTGGCATACATACAGTGTACCAATGACAAAAACTTTGTTTTAGTAGAAAAAGAAAACAAGTGAAATCTAACACTTTCAGTTTCTAATACATTCTGACCATATTATTCTCATTAACCACAACCACTGAGCTAATAAAGAGCTTTTTTTAAAGTCATGTTATCATTGCTGCCTATTGTTTTTTTTGTTCACCTCCCTTTGAACTGAGACAGAAATGGACAGTTTTTGGTTGTCACATCCAATCACATTGTCCTTTTCTTCATAGTAAATCTTACGACAAAAACAAATGACCTCTGGTGTGTTGGCACCTTCTGGTTGATCAGATACTAATAACTGCTGGCCATTTCCTTAACATTTGTCTTGCCTTTTTCTCATTCTGACTTCCCCGTTCTGTCTGCTTGCTTTTAAATTTAGAGCTAGATGGATAATAGATGCTATTGAGTAGGCTCATGGAAGGTTTCTGGGGGTCTGCACTGCAGGCACTCTTCATTTTGGATGCTGTTACCAGTCCTTACACTTTGACTGCTCTTTCGTTATTTCTTCTACATTCGTTGCTTCTTCTTCCATGAAGTTAATCATGTCATACTTTTCTTCACACTCCCCCAGGATCTCATCTCTGCACTTATCAAATAGTTTCATCCTTTAAGTTGGATAATTCAGGTGGAAGTTTTAAGACCCTCTGCACAAATTGTTCACTATATCCCTGTTCAAATGCTACAAGCACAGGTCTACTGCTTGACTTGTTAATTTCCAGAAACAATTAGTGCTTTTCTTCCTCTGTGGGCGCTGGGATATCTGGTCTTGTGGGCTTGGGCTTCGTGGTTGACTGGGGGACACCTTCAATGATGGCGTCTAGTTCTCTTTTCTTCGATTTAGCAGAATTGAAGTCAATATCACTGATTCTGCTATATGGAACAGACTGCAGACCAGAAGGCAGCATCCAATAAAACTTCTCCTGAGTCACTGTTGTCAAGTTGCAGATTTTTACAGCTGCTTCAACCGCAAACAGCAAAGCCCCAACATGACTGCAAGACTCAGACAGGCCTGCCATGCAGTTGCAGTGAGCTGCCAAGACTGTACCCTCTTTCTCTGCAATCACCCATGGACTAAGTGGAGAGTCATTCATTCTCTGTGAATGTCTTACCTGAAAGTAAACAAGAGCCATGAAGTAACAACTAAAAAGACAATAATACACATAAAACTAATGTAAGTACTTTCAACATGTTTACCAATTTAATGTGTCCAGTGACTGTTTCAAATCATTTAAAAGTATTTAAGTCAATGTCCATCATTTCTTAAACAAGCATATTTTCATGCATATGGAAACTTCATTAGCCTAACTAATAACTGAGCTTTATTTTGACTTAAGTCAATAAGTTAATACAATTCAGCATGTAATAGATTATCTAAAGTCTAAACATAAGTTAAACACAGGTGTAATTTATACAGTTCTATAATCATAATCAACTGGGGTCAAGCTATCCGCGC
>BRDA01073813.1:0-26804 GCA_036984385.1 Crenuchus spilurus | reverse complement strand
GAGGATACTGTGGGGTCTAGAAGGAGGAAAATTATACAATATTATGGGATGGGGCATGCAGTGGAGGGTGTGAAAATGTACAGGTGAGCTGCTTTTTTGATTCTGTAGGAAGAGAAAAACAGAGGGACTGAGGTTCACCATCAGTGGCAGGATTTGAACTTTCTTTTTTCTCCGTTATTTCTCCATGACTCTCTCTAGTCATTTCTTTTAGTTTTCTTTTTTTTTTTTGGCTGGGGAACCTCCTGCATTCCCAATAGTGAGGTGAGACGTGCACCCACTGGTGGGCTGGGTATTTAAAGACCCAGAAGCAGGTGCTGCCAGTCTGGTTTGATTGGCATTCCTTTGCCCACAGCTCCCTCTGCTGGTGAGTGGTGGAATCGTCTAACCTGTTACATTTTAAGTAAAAATAAAAAAAACTAAAACTTGAAAGTCTGTCTTGTTTTTTTTTTTGTATACAGTTTGTGTTTTGACACTTTTGTATCTCATCTTTAATGTCCAGCAGAGTGATGTAACATTAACAGAGTAGCTCCTTTACTAAAACAAGTACATGTGGTAGTGATGTAATACTTTAATCAGACACTGTTGTCCAAATTTAATATCAAATGCTTTCATTCATGTGACAAATTTCAAATAGCACCTGCTCTAGTGATCCCAAATACTCCCCATGAGTACTGATATGCACTCAGCACTTGATATCGAAATGTTAATACTTAGTACTAGTAAATACTAGTACAACTCTATTATTTATTTATTTATTTATTTTTCGCATTAGTACTTTCCCACTATTGTAAGTCGCTTTGGATAAAAGTGTCCGCTAAATGTAATGTAATGCAATGTAATGTAATGTAATGTAGTGAAATGTAATGCAATGTAATGCAATGTAATGCAATGTAATGTAATGTAACACATTTGCTGGTATGTTTGACTCTAAACATTCTCCTGACCTCTTTTACACATTTTAACACTTTTGTCAACACCATTAAAACCTGCAGGTCCAGTAAAACAAAATTCCACATCAGTCCAGGACACCTGAGTGCCCTAAATTGTACAGATTGATGGTGAATTCTGATCAAACATGGACCAGAACTCTCATTTACTGTATATAAGTTTTTTCAACATCTCAACATTTTCAACATCTCCTTGCAGAAGGCTGTAGCCCCACCTGCCTTAAATCATCTGTTATTGTACCTGAGCCTAAAAAGTCAGCAGTAACCTGCCTTAATGACTACCGACCAGTTGCTCTGACTCCTGTCATCACAAAATGCTTTGAGAGACTTATCCTGAAACACACTGGGGACAGTAATTCCACTCAACTTAGGCAAACACCAGTTCGCCTACAGAGGGAATTGTTCCACAGAGGATGCCGTCTCCAATGCACTCCACACAGGCCTGTCTCACCTGGAGCAACCGGACACATACGTCAGGATGCTGTTCATCGATTATAGCTCCGCATTTAACACAGTAATGCCTCATAAACTGGTGGCTAAACTCTGTGGTCTAGGACCGTCTCCCTCACTGTGCTCATGGATCAGAGACTTTCTTACCTACAGACCACAAGTGGTAAGAATATGGGACCACACATCATCCACAATCATCTTAAACACTGGTACACCACAGGGCTGTGTGCTCAGTCCAGTCCTCTTCACACTCTTTACACACGACTGCACTCCCATCCATGCCTCCAACACCTTTGTAAAATATGCTGATGACACCGTAGTGATGGGCTGTATATCATATAACGATGAGACTCACTACAGAGAGCAGATTCATCACCTGGCACAGTGGTGCTCAGACAACAACCTAGTGCTGAACACCAAAACCAAAGAGGTCATTGTGGAGTACAGGACAAGTAAAACACCTGAACATGCCCCCCTACTCGTGCATGGAGTTGAAGTGGAACGTGTGAACATCAAGTACCTCGGACTCCACATCACAGCTGATCTCACCTGGACTCTGAACACCTCACACCTCATAAAGACGGCCCGTCAAAGACTTTTCTTTCTCAGGAAACTCAAGCAGACTGGACTCCACCCACAACTGCTTGTGAACTTTTATAAGAGCACAATTGAAAGTGTCCTTTGTCTCTGCATGACTGTATGGTATGGTTTTATAGTATATTGTATTAGTATTATTAGTATTATTATTGTATATATATTATTGTATATATTGTATTATACTTTACATGCTTTTTAAAACCTTGTTGAATGTTCTTTATAGATGCATGGATGTTTGTTGTTAATATTGTTTAAGAGGTACCACTCGGAATTTTGTTGTACCATGTGACAATAAAGCTTTCTATCTATCTATAAGTCACCACTGCATTATGTAAACACAGCTGCTATCAGTGTTCATCTGAGCTCCAGTGAGCACTTTATAGTTCTACAATTACAGACTGTAGTTCATCTGTGTCTCTGTATACTCTGTTCATCCTGTTCTTCAGTGATCAGGACCCCCCACAGAGCAGGTGGATCATTCTCAGCACTGCAGTGACACTGACGTGGTGGTGGTGTGATGAGTGGATCTGACACAGCAGCGCTGCTGCAGATTTTAAACACCTCAGTGTGAGGTCAGTGGAGCTGATAAAATGGACAATGAGTGAAGATACAAAGTATGTGTACATAATAAAATGGCCTGTGAGTGTGGCCATAATTTAATTAAAAACTTAAAACTCTATAAATAAAGTGATGTATATGTGAGCTTTTCTTACAGCTCATAAAAATGAAAGGGAGAAATTCAGATTATTATAATATTTAATTTGCAGTTTAACTAAATGACTATTCAAACCAAAACTTTACATTTAACAAATATAAAATAAATGACAATTAAATTATGAACAAAAGTGAACTTTTTCCACTATATTCTCATTTTTGGAGATGCACTATTCTGTCCATCCATCTTCCTTAACCACTTACTACTGATCAGGGTCACAGTGAGTGACAACATCGTGACATTAAATTAAATGTCTTATAGGGATGAATGTGTTCAAAGTTTGATGGTTTATCACAGCTGTGATAATTAACTATATGTGTGAGTGGCGGCCTCGTGTGGTCAGCGGCAGTAAGTGCAGCTCAGACTGAGTTAAGTTCAGGAGACTTTGTGTTGATTTGAGCTTTTAAGGGCAGAGTTAAAACTCGTGGAGAAAAGCTGAGCTCTCCAAACGTCTCCAGTGTCTCACTGCAGGATAACCGGACTGTACAACACAGCTGTGAGAATCTTAAAGCGCTTCTGAAGGAAAATTTAACCGGATTAAGTTTTACTGGGGGATTATTTTACTTATATCGACTGGTAAGAACACAACTTTTTATGTACAATATCCTTTTATGCAGTCTAAAGTCAGATTATTATTATTATTATTATTATTATTATTATTATTATTATTATTATTATTATTAAAATTACTTTTGAACGTTTTAACGTGACGTTAATAGTGTTGAATTTAACGCCTTGTTTTATTTTATATTATTTTATAAGCACTGTGTGAAGTGAATTTTAGTTTTAACTCTAAAATAAGCAGTTTTAAGTTAATTTTATTTATTAAAAAGTGAGTAATTAATTCACAGTCATTGATTAACACACTGAGACAGTCGAACGTAATCAAACCCCGCTTTTTGTCATCTAATCAGACTGAAGTAATCAAACAAACCAACAGTCACAATAAAAGTCTCTTACAGTTCACTAAAATCATTTTAGACAGTTTTCTGCTTTTTAAAATGCAGTCAATGACATGTTAGGAGCTCACGTTTTACTTTAGTTTAGAACTATAGCTGCGAGGCTAACACCGCTAATCAACGCTAAAAGCCAATAGTTACTTAAATTAGCCTAGCCGTTCCATTAAAAAAACGTCACTAAAACGTCTCCAAAGCTCAGACAGATGTTAGTGAAAATGTCACATTATGACTTGTGAACTTTAAAAATAAACTTTATGCTATGTGTTGATTTTTATTCATTTTTAAAGTTCAGACTGAGCCTAGTCTGATAGACCTTCACTAACATCTGGATGACGTCTAGAGACGTTTTGATGTACTTCTACATCCATTAATCCATCAACTGATGGAGTACATCTGCAGATTCTCACTTTATAAGATCAGTTCGTCACAAAAGTGATATATTAAAGAGTGAATCCAGGTCATGTCTTGTCTACATGTCTAATATTTTGAGAATTTTGTACGTTTATTATAAATCTGACTTTAGATGTCAAATGATCTGTATGATGAATATAACTTATAAACAAATAAGAAATGTCTGGTTATATGATAAAACGTCTCCTAGTAAGTTTACAACATTCTCAGAATGAGAGATGTCTTCAGGGTTGGTACTGTGTGTGTGTGTGTGTGTGTGTGTGTGTGTGCGTGTGTGTGTGTGTGAGTAAGTGAGAGAGAGAGAGAGAGAGAGAGAGAGAGAGAGAGAGTGTGTGTGTGTGTGAGAGAGAGAATGTGTTTGTGTGTGAGTGAGTGTTTGTGTGTGTGTGTGTGTGTGTGTGTGTGTGCGTGTGTGTGTGTGTGTGAGTGTGTGTGTGTGTGTGTTTAGGAGATAATGTGGACATGGCAGTGCAGGTTTGGTTTCCCTTTGTTCTGGAAGAGAGAGACATGTGTGGCTTTGCGGTTGAGCAGTAATCTGTTTATAAAGGAACTGAAAGTCTATAGAAGTGGTTGCCAGATTTGAGTTTTCTAATGTTTTGAAACTTTTGGTAGAACTGAAGACTAGCACATGTGCTGTGATCCCACAGAAGATGTACTGCAGCACAAACTGCTGAAAAAGTTCACGCTGGCTGTGACAGAAGTGTGTCAGGACACACAGAGCATCACCGTTTACTGTGTAATGGTGTAATGGGCTGAATGACCTTACTGACCCTCCTCCACCACCTAAAGCTCCTACAGTGAGCATCAGAACTGGAGCAGTGGGAGAAGATGCCCTGGTGTGTTTCTCACCTGGAGAACAGCTGGACCAGGATGAGAGTTCATCCTCAGTTAAGATGTGAAGGGGTGATGGTTCAGTCCAGTGTAACCGGGTCACAGTGGTGATGACAGGAACCAGACGTCAGAGGACTTTAATGTTAACAACTCAAACCGATGATTAAAATATGAAATATGAGGTGAATACGCTGCTGCATGTCTGAGCCGGTGTGTTATAAGTTACTGATTTCTAATTATTATTGATGAAGTTATTGATTGTAGAATATTGTAATAGTTTAATATGTGTTTGTAATTAGACATGCATGGTGGGTGATGCTAATTGGTGGGCCTCCATTGCGTGTTAGCGACATTACCCTCGGACCTCCTGTACAAAGTTGAAGAAGCAACACTGAATGTTTCTGACCGGCTTTGCTCGAGGACGGACAAGACAAGTTTATTTACGGAGCGTCATTCAGAGTGTTACACACACAAATAAAGACATTATACACAATAACAATGTTATTACATTTGTAAGAAGAAATAATAATGATCAGGACCCCCCCACAGAGCAGGAGGATCATTCTCAGTGACACTGATGTGGTGGTGGTGTGTTAGTGTCACTACTGGAGTGAAAATAGTGACCAACCAGCACACAGCATCAGGACTAGAGGACCAACACACACTGTGCTGAGCTGCTGTCTCTGACTTTACATCAACAAGACCAACAAGGCAGGTGTGTCTAACAGAGGACAGTGAGTGACACAGCAGCTCTAACACACCACCACCACATCAGTGTCACTGAGAATCATCCACATTCACAATCTGATCCTGATTCTGATGAAATATCATCACGTTGTCTCCCTAGCTGTCCGTTATGGAAAATCGAGGCCCCGCAGCTGCATGGAATGACATTAACTTGGTGTTTTTGTCAGTCGTGCTATTTATAAAATAACTTATTTTTGGGGAGGTTCATGAGCTGTCATGTGGTTTCTATGGTAACCCTGACCCCATCATCACTGACCCAATCATAACATCCATCAGATGTGGTCAGGGCTGGAGATGGACAGAGCACAGCAGCCGTCTCTAATGTTCCCACAGCCTGAGATCCTAAACAACACCGCAGGGAGTGACCACTGTCAGACAAGGGTCCTCTCCAGGGGGCTGCGAGATGTCCTGCCGGGCCTGCAGGAAGTCCTGATTTCTCTCTTCCTTGAGTGAAACCACTGCTATCAGGAACCGTTCTTCAGACGAGTGCCGAAATGGGACCATTACAGTTTTCTTTTTCTGGATACATTTGATTAATAACTTTGTTGTCATGTAATTAAGTTCTATTATTGCACTAATTGATTTATTATCACTTAATATTAGGGGTGTAATAATATATCAGTACACTTGAGTATCACAATCTTTTGTTTTGTATGGATTCTCTTTGTTTATGAATAGTTTACATGTAGACTGGTGGTTCATTTTGTGTTGTTTAAACTCCCAGCCACTAGATGGCGGTATTGTAATCTATCTTCAGTCATTAGAATCTTCCAGTGTAAACAAAACGTAACGACAGAGGTGTTAAGTAATGAAGTACAAATACTTTGTTACTATACTTAAGTAGAAATTTTGGTTATCTATACTGGAGTAATTATTTTCAGACGACTTTTAACTTCCACTTACTTACATTTTCATGTAATTATCGGTACTTTCTACTCCTTACATTTACATAAAAACAGCCTCGTTATTTCTACATATTTCATATCGGTTTGTCAACATTCAAAAAACATCCTATCCAGAAAGAGTGAATGTGATTGTGGTTGGATGATAAGTATAAACAAATACCATTCTGATACCCTGATTCTGATTGGTTCCTGCACGTTACGTGTGTCGTCACTCTCCGGTAAGCTCAGTACAGCAACGCTTCGCTTTAAGGCAGAACTTGAAGTTTCTAACTTGTGCTTACGGATCCAATATCCTCCAAAAGCAACAGAAAGAGACAGAGTGTAGTCCTCAAACACGTTTATTCTGTCTTGTTTTTCACACAGGTCCGTTTGTGTTGTTTTTACCAGGATAACAAACAAAGGAATAAATAAAAAACGTTGCTTAGCATAACAGGCTAAACTGTAGCTCCTCGTGCTACTGCCCCTGATCACCTCAGGGAAAAGTAATGGGAGTACAGAGTAAGTTTGCAATCAGATAAAGCAATCGATTGCCAGAAAAATGAAGGATCTACTCTAAATACTAAAATAATGCTCCTAAATAACATAGAAGAACATAAAACACAAAATAGCAATATAATTGTAAAAATGCAAAATGGCTCTTACATTACTAAAATGTTTTCATTTTTAAGGGGCATATGCAGCTGAAACAGCCAGTACATCCCAAAAAATTCAACATTACCATTTTAATATAACATTATAGTCATTACAGCTTTTAGATAACATTTATTTTGGGGTGGGGGGTGGGGTAGTGCAGTATATGCCCCAAGTTTTGGCATTTGTTTTCCTTACATTACTTTTACTTTTATACTTTAAGTAGTTTTGAAACCAGAACTTTTGTACTTTTACTTGAGTAAAAGGCTTAAGTTGATACTTCAACTTCTATAAAAGTCTTTTTAAACCCTAGTATCTGTTCTGCCTGAGTAATGAATGTGAATACTTTTGACACCTTTGCATAATGATGCACTGCTAATGTTAGCGTTAGCTCCTAAAACCAGATAAAAGAGTAATGTAATGTCTTGCTTACAGTGTTACAGTATATTACAGTAAATTGTAGCTCCGGTATCATGTACCAAGTTCAGTTCTGTGTAACTATACCGCCCGTCAGTTCAGTTCAGTAAAGGAATGTTTTCAGTGTTTACATGCAAATCAGTAATATCAGGTGTCATGTGAACAGCAAACTCTGAGTCCTTCTATCAGATTAAAGCATTTGAGGACTGTACAGTCTTATCTGATGTGGCTGCCAGAGCACACAAGACCTGAACCCACTGATTAAGGAAGTATAATCAGGTGTTCACCGCCCTGAAAACCTGCAGCTGCCTGAAAACCTGACCTACTGTGGCTCTGTGACTCTTATTCTGATTATCATTTAAATATAAAACTTATTATGTTGTTGGAAGACACAAGAAGTCCAAGCTCAGTACATCTTCACTACAGCGGCTCTAGAACCTCTCACACAGTTAGTGTCTGAGATACTCCCTCCACCATGTTTCACAGCTACACTATTATCATGTACATCAGTCACATCTCGTCCTTTAGCCATGATGATGTTTTATACTCTGCTACAACTGTCTGGTGTGATTACTACAGTAAACCCGCTCAGGTGGCATCACCTAACTTAAAAATTGTAGTTGGTATGACTACCAAGCACTGAATTTGTTGTGATAACTCAATATTTCATGTTTATATGTTTACTAACTACGCTTCCTGAGTTTACCTAACTTAAAATTTTAAGGCAGCATGGACACTAACTTTTTTAAGTTGAAACAACACGGATATTTTTTACAGTGTGCCAACGCTTATAGTTCATATGACTTATTTCACTTAAATCAGGTTTATTTACATGCAGATATTTTAACATATTTAGGTTATTAACCCAAAAATACTGCCATCATGTTAGTGTCCAAACAGTGTTCTGAAAAAATAACAATGGGAAAATGTACCACTGTTAACACTAGCACACTCTTAAAAGAGGTGGTTCTTCAAGGGTTCTTTAGTAAAAAAAATGGTTCTCTATAGAACCATGAACACTCAACCCAACAGGGGTCTCTTTGTAGTGAAAGGGTTCTTCAGATTGATGAGTAATGTGCTGTAGATGGTTCTATACAGAACCTTTCTGAGAATTCCAAGCTTGTTATAATAGAGGAACCCTTTTTGGTGCTATATAGAACCTTTTTTCAAAAGGGTTCTATATAGAACCAACACATTCCTCATTGATCTGAAGAACCTTTCACCTTGCAGAGAACCATGGGTTGTTTGAGTGTTCATAGTTCTATATAAAATCATTTTCTTTACTAAAGAACCCTTGAGGAACCATCTCTATACTAATATAATAGTATTGACTTAAAGCGTGTAGAGCTGTATTGTTTATATTAGACTTAGTAGTGACTGTTGTCTGTTACAGGTAAGCACACCTGTGGACTCATTTGTGATGTTACCTGCAGGTAAATTCCAGCTCTAGGCAGGGGTGTCCCTGTTTTACTCTCTTTTTGTCTTTAGTTCTTAGTTCAGATCTGTGGAACTGTGTTTGGTGATGCATTGAGTTGGTTCTACACTGAATGTTTAAGCTCAGGAATCCAGCCCGACCCCAGTTTTACCCCGAGGGTAACAGACAGGCCTGCTGCTGTTGGCTGACTGTGGCTGTTTGGGGTTGGTGTTGGTGGGATAGACAGACAGAAGCCAGAGTAAGAGGGATCTGTCTGTCTGTCTCTATAAAAGCAGAAGCAGAAGCTAGTTTTGGGAGCTGAAGTTGGCAGTGGTTGGATTATGACGGTAACTTTATGCTCTTTCTGTTCAGTTTTCCAGACTTTAGCAGAAATACCTGTTAAACCAGCTCTGTTTTTGGGGCAGGAGAACCGTGTCACAGCCTCCTGGGACGTGCCAGGACAGGATCAGTCGTGTATGTACAGAGAACTGTGGTTGAAATGAGGAGATTCCTGAACAATGAGTGAACCAGAGGAAAGAAAAACCTCCAGGTTGCGTAATCTTCCTCTAAAGCAGAAACACACGACAGAAGTGCAGGAGCAGCAGTGATGGGATTTGGTGAGGCGGACACGTTTCTGTTTGTTTCTGTTTCTGTCTGCACTGGTGACGGGGCGGAGGGCTCAGTGTTCTCAGAACTGAAAGGGAATCGAGCAGATTAGTCACAGCTTGTCCAGGAAGTTGAAGCTTCAGGGTCGGGAACTGCACAATGGATGTTTTTTCAGGATTTGGGATTTTAGACCTCTGCAGACGCTCAAGGCTTTAAGAAGTGAAGGTATGTCAGATGAGCTCTGTATCACGTCACGTCGCCGGGTTCTTATCAGCACAACCCAATGAGGGATACTTTATAGATGATCTCAGATGTCAATCCAAATGCTGCTTTCTTCATTTACTTTCTAGATATGTTCTAGATACAGTCTGGGACACATAATCAGTGATGATTCCTGAGGTCGCCCAGATGACCAATCTGAGGGCGATCAGTCCTTGGTTTGGACTCCAGTCCCTCCTTGTGGCTCTCTGCAGCATCATTTAAAGAATGTAGGGCTCTCGTTTCAGCAAACTCCATTACGCCAAGCCGGGCCAGGACTTTGCAGAACCCCTGTGATCCACTAGAACTAATGATGTGAATTTGTCTTTCTCACACTGAAGTTTATTTAATCCACACTTCATCACCAGATCTTCAAGCTATTCATGATCGTTTGGGTAAAGATGCTAACGGGACACCCAGTGTGTCTTTCCTGACTGAACATAATTAGGATAATTTTGGGAATTTGATCCGTTAGTCAGTATCACTGATTGAATGAATGAATCTTTGTGATGTTGAGCCACTGTGAATGGGCCGAGCTCGTGAGTAAACACTCCTGAATGACTCTGAGGAAAGTGAGGAACGGGCCTGTAGAGTTTGTTTAAGCTTTATCATCATGTGCGCTTCTGTTTCTGCAGTTGAGTCCAGACCTTTGAGAGAAACTGTCGCCCCTTCCCCCGCCAGCCCTCCTGAAGAGGAATTTGGCACCAGAGCAGCACTCAAGGGATGAATGAGGTAAGAAGTCTGTGCTTTTTTCACAGCACCAACAGAAATCTCTTTCAAACCAGCTCCAACCAAACTGTTCAGCATCCAGTCTTCAACGTCCTCTCGCCTACAGCAGCTTCCCTCAGTATACTCATAACCATCACAGGATCATATATCACAGGCCTGGCACCATCAGCAGCTGCTTACTGACAGCTGTCGTATAAATAATTACATAATTAAGCATTTAATTGTCTTTTTTGTTGATTTTTGTGCAATTATCCAAATACAAATGCTAAAGCAGCTGAACTGGTTCTCTGGACTGCTTTCGAACGAGACACGATCCACGGCAACCAATCAGAATAGAGGCAATTTGCATATTTATTCTTAAAAGTACAGTAACTGCCTGTAATAAAGGATAAAGACAGTTGTTATAAACATGTATTATGACTCTTATTAGTGCAGAAGTACTAATAGAGACTCTTACAGACAGTATTGGACAAACTCTAGCCTTACTCAGGGTTTCAGCATCTTTATTCAGAACACAAAGGTGATATAAGTACAAGCTCTGCTGCTCTTAACGATGAAGAAACCGCAGCTGTTCAGATGGCATCAGTTACCTGTACGGTTAAATGAGCATCGAGTGGGTTTAAGTGAGGACACGCCGTTACCTCCTGGCTCTGTGATTGTTTATACTGTGAGCCGTCTGGAACTGTATGTGATTGTTCCAGTTGTGTCAGTTTGCTCATGACCTCATTTCTCATCCTGACAAGCATGATGTAGGCCAGCCGGGACTCCTGAAGATGCACTGACACTCACCTGTCTAATTCAACTGAGCTTTAATTATTTTGATCAAATCATTTAATTAACTAACGTTAGTATCAGCTTTCAGTTTTTATAAAATTAGGATCAACAAAATACATCAGTTTACTTACAGTAACGTTTAGAATAACACTAAAGTACACAAACAAGTAAACAAACCAGAACATGTTTATATTTGACATTCTTCACAGTAGGCATCTCTTGCTTAGATGCAGCTTTCTTGGCATTTTCTCAGTCAGCTTTATGAGGTAGTCACCTGGAATGGCTTTCAGTTAACAGCTGTGTCTTGTCAAGAGCTCATGACTTGCATTTCTTGCCTCTTAATGTGTTTTAGACATCAGTTGTGTGTCTACTTTGAAGTAAAATCTAAAACATGTTTTGGTTTGTTTATCACTTTTAAGTTTACTACATGACTCATTATGTGTTCACTCACAGTCTGCATGACTGCAGTATTAATATATGTAGGAAAAATATGTCCAAACTTTTGACTGGTACTGTAGCGTTCAGTTCTTTGTATTATTGATTTTGTGTGTTTTTGCTTCTTGTTGTGGAGCTGAATTTTGTGAGGGTAAAGTTACATTTCTGAGGTGTTTTATTTGTCGTGATTCCTTCCAGGTTTCCTCCACGTTACTGAGGCGTTATCGCCTGGCGAGAACTGAGACCAACACCTCTGTCGCTAATGCAGTTGGAGCGTCCAGTCAGGACGTGGTGGAGTCTCGGGACGGTTCAGGGGACGGAGACTCCTCGTTTCCCCTGTCATCTGTGGCAGGGCTGCTGGAAGGAGAGGACGGAACGCCTCCAGCTCCGGAACCACAACGGACCACCGGGCATCCCCACGGAGATGGAAAACAGAACCTCCGCAACAAGTTCCAGGGAGCCTTCAAGAAAGGCATCTCCCACCCCATGGACCTGCTGGAGTCCAACTTCTATGAGTCTCCTGTGGCTCCGGGGCCTAAAAAGGCCCCCATGGACTCACTCTTTGACTACGGCACATACCGTGGGAATAACAACCAGAAAAGGCGCAAGAAGAAACTTCCACGAGGGTGAGGAGCCATTCTTTATCCACCGTGTTATTAATCAATGAACTATTCTGTATCCACTATGAATTATTCAGTATCCACTATGAATCATTCAGTATCCACTATGAATCATTCAGTATCCACTAAGAATCATTCAGTATCCACTATGAATTATTCAGTATCCACTATGAATTATTCAGTGTCCACTATGAATCATTCAGTATCCACTAAGAATCATTCAGTATCCACTATGAATTATTCAGTATCCACTAAGAATCATTCAGTATCCACTATGAATTATTCAGTATCCACTATGACATATTCAGCATCCACTATGAATCATTCAGTATCCACTATGAATTATTCAGCATCCACTACGAATTATTCAGTATCTATTATGAATTATTAAGTATCCACTATGAATTATTCAGTATCTATTATGAATTATTAAGTATCCACTATGAATTATTTAGTATCCACTATGAATTATTCAGCATCAACTACGAATTATTGAGTATCCACTATTAAGTTTTCAGTATTTGCCATTAATTAGTGTCCACTATGAATTATTCAAAATCCATTATGAATGATTTAGTATCTGCAATTAATTATTCCATATCCACTATGAATTATTTTGCATTTTAAAAATGCAAATAAGAAAAATGTGATGAATTGTAATTACACAAATACAAAGATAATAATGATTAAATTAAATGTAATTAAATATTTAACACTTTTCCGTAAAAGGAGATGAGACGGAGTCACAGAAACAAAATAAAGGTTCTTCACTGACATACGTTGATAAACAGTGTGCTGGTGAACGTATGGACTGTAGTGAGCTGTGCTTTGTCAGTCGAGATGACAGTTTGGTAACATCCATAAGTGGACTTCCTGACTGAGATGGGCTCTGTTGGCTGTGTTGTAGACTCGTGAAATGGAGAGCAGTGATAACATCTGTCCTCTCAGATCCTGATTTGTAATTCAAATCTACTGTGTGCAGAAAATGGCGGAAGACACAAAACAATGATCAGAACAGATCAAGAACCAGAGCAAGTCAACGTGCAATCTAAAGGGAACGTTTTCCTCCTGTAGCTTCAGGTTGAGTGTGGTTAAATGTTCCAGATCATTTAAAAGACTAAATTCTAACTTTAGTCAAAGTTCAGTGATGCTTGTGGATAATTAATGAGGGAGAATAGTGTTATTGTTATTATTTGACATAAAATAAATGAAGATAAATCTCATGCTGTTTGTATATTAGCTAGTCAGTGAAAATATCAGAACGTTAGTGAGTTTATTCTACATAAATACAGGATTCTTACTTCAAAAATTGTGTTTTACTAAACAAATACTCAAATATAATACAAATATACTCAAATCTAAACCTGAACGTTTTAAATAGTGTGACAAAATAATATTGTTAAAACATATTTACAGGTTTTAAACAGTTTGAGAGACTTCTGAAGGTCCTGAAGAACGTTTTTGAGAATGTCAAGTGCTGGACATCCTGCTCCAGCTAGCAGAGTGAACTCCTGAATACGGGGTCTGTTTAGGGAGCCTGTAGTAAACTAGCGCCCCTGTGTTACGGGTGTGTATGTTGTTATTTCCTGCTGGCCGTTGAGGTAATGTTTGTTCTGAGGTTTATATTGGCTGTGTGGTTTCTCCTCCGTGTACAGAGGTTCATTAATGACCTGAAGTTGTTTGGGTGGAGCTTTATTTCTCTTTCCATTTCATGCTGAGCTCCACACCGACTGACCGTTACTACCTGAGTCCTCCCAGAGTCAGAGTCCCCTCCGTTTAGCTAACCTGACGCTAAACGTGTCTCTAAAACACATGGTTTACAGTTTTCATGCCTGAACACAGCAGATAACTCAATTAATGCTTTGACAATCAAACTGAGGCTATATTTAATGTTTGTAGCTAACAGGAAAAGATATGTTTATTTGCTTTTACATGGGAGCAAGAAAGCTAATGTAGCTAACAATAATAGTTTTTACAATTTAGCATTTACAATATATGTCCAAAATGCTAGCGGGCTATAACGACCTGTGGAGCAGTGGAACTGAACGTTCTGATTAAAAAATAGTTTGTAGGGTTTAAGTCACATAATTTAAGAAAAAAAAATGTATTCAGACTTTTCTGGCTAAGGGTTTTTTTTCCACAGACACCTTTAACAGAACATCTCTTGTGAGGCCGGCAGTTAGCATGATGCTAATATATTAGCGTATTCACTTTCATTACTTGTTAGCTGCATTAGCTTTGTAGCTCCAATGTAAAATTTTAAAACACTTTAGGCACCAAAGAGGCCTCTCTGGATTGCTGTGTAGGGTAAATTATTTTTCTTTTAATTGTTTCTTCTGAATTTGCTAACCAGCTGTTAAAACATAGTGATTAATAGTGTTTATTGAGGTTGGATATGGACCAAAATCTCCTATTCTAGTGATTAATAGTGTTTATTGAGGTTGTTTATGGACTAATATCTCCTATTCTAGTGATTAATAGTGTTTATTGAGGTTGTTTATGGACTAATATCTCATATTCTAGTGATTAATAGTGTTTATTGAGAATGTTTATGGACGAATATCTCCTATTCTAGTGATTAATAGTGTTTATTGAGCTTGTTTATAGACTAATATCTCCTATTTTTGTGATTAATAGTGTTTATTGAGGATGTTTATGGACTAATATCTCCTGTTCTAGTGATTAATAGTGTTCATTGAGGTTGTTTAAGGACTAATATCTCCTATTCTAATGATTAATAGTGTTTATTGAGGTTGTTTGTGGACTAATATCTCCTATTGTAGTGATTAATAGTGTTTATTGAGGTTGTTTATAGACTAATATCTCCTATTGTAGTGATTAATAGTGTTTATTGAGGTTGTTTATAGACTAATATCTCCTATTCTAGTGATTAATAGTGTTTATTGAGGTTGTTTGTGGACTAATATCTCCTATTCTTGTGATTAATAGTGTTTATTGAGCTTGTTTATGGACTAATATCTCCTATTCTAGTGATTAATAGTGTTTATTGAGGTTGTTTATGGACTAATATCTTGTAGGAATGTTGTGGATTTACTAGGTCTATGTTCAGCTGTAATTTGTGTGTTTAAAACATAGAAAATACAATTTTAGAATGGAAATGGGAAACAGTAGGGCCAGTCCTGCTTCTGGGGATCTACTGCCCTGAAACGTTTAGCTCCAACCTTAATCTAAAACCTGATCCAGGTAATGAAGACCTTTAGGGTCATGAACATAATGGTAATGAAGATCAGAGTCGGGTGTGTTGGGTCTGAACTCTTCAGGGTGGTGGATCTCCAGAACCAGGACCCATCGACTGAAGATCTTTGTGCAAAGCTAAATTCCCAGGTGGCAAACTTTTAGGTGGCAGTAAGGTGAGGTGTCAGACCACTCATGTTGTCTGTCAGAATCTACACCTCTCTGGGACAAGCCCTGAGTTCTAATGTAGCCTTTTCTACCCTCCACAGGAAGACGGAGAATGATATGTCATGTGACGAGGCCTCTGCAGACCCACCACAGGTTCTGAAGGTCTTTAACCGTTCTGTGCTGTTTGATGCTGTGTCCCGAGCGGACCCCGCCTCTCTGGATGGCCTGATGCACTACCTGAAGGTCTCTGACAAGAGGCTAACAGACGAGGAGTTTAAAGGTGAATTATGTGATTTGAACAAAATTAAATGTACTTCCTTAATACCTGATACAATCAAGATAGACTGGATGGACAAAAGTTTTGGGATAACTGCTCATTCATTCAAGGGAAAACTTTCTAGCATTGTTGTGACAATTTGATTGCATTCAGTGACATGAGTGTTAGGTTAGGATGTTGGCTGATCAGCTCCACTACCTCATCCCCAACTCATCCTAAAAGTTCCACAGCTCAATGCTGGGTGGCTTTATACCTCTCTAGCCCACACCTGCCATTAGACATGGTGCCAGTAGATTTATGTTTTGTTCTATTTTATTGGCAGTACTTCTCTACAGGGACTAGACAAACTGTGTGTGCATCTGTGTCAACTTAAAGTAGCTGAATGCATTAATTAGAAGGGCCGACCACAAACATTTGGACATATGTAGTGTGTTTTTTTTCTGAAGTTATTCTTAGCTTTAGTGCAGAAATAAAAGGCTTGAGTTCTTTGTTCTACCAGTGGTTCCATACTTACATTTCTCATGTAGTTACTGGAAAATAATTGTTAGACTCTTAGAAAATGCACAAATCAATGGGTCATTGCCTTTAATGTCAGTGAAGTGGTGTTCCTCAAGGTTGTGTCTTTGGTCCGCTTCAGTTTGTGACCTCAACAGTGTCAGATTGTGATGTAAAGAATGTACTTGAAGTTGTACTGACTCTACTCACTCTCTCCTGACTCCAGACTTTTATATTTAATTACACTGTTTAAAAAAGTTCTGTTAAATCTGCTCTTTTCTCCTGGAAAAAAACAATATATTGAAACTTTAAGGAAGCATTTCCCAACCCTGGTCTTGGTGGCATGTTGACGAGCAAGTTTTATTGTTCACGCTGCTTTAGAACCACTGCTTTAAGGTACTCAACTGGATCTTAAAGACCTTGCTGTATCTTTAAAGGTACATTGTTAGATTCCTGCTGGACAGAAATGTCTCTGTGCTGTACTGTTTTCCAAAGTCGTCACAGGTTAACAGACACAATATTATTGCTCACTAAAACGTAACATTGTCTTTTGGAGACCCACAAATGTTGCAGCTCTTCTATGGTAGAAGGTGTTCTACTATTTAACTTAGATTTGGGGTCTCACACAAGTTGTTGACAGTGAGTTTATACAGCTGTTTAGTCTCCACTAGATGTTTAGTAGTTTGTGTTTAGTTTGTGTTTCACACAAGGCATCATGGGATGCACAAATATGGTGCATATGTGCTCTGTGCAGCATTAGTGCTGTAACACTTATTTCACTAATGTTGTAATTCTAGTGAGTAATAGTGTTTATTTATGTTGTTTATAGACTAATATCTCCTTTAATAGTGTTTGTTTATGTTGTTTATGTACTACTTCCTCCTGTTCTAGTGTATAGAGAGTTAATTGAGGTTGTTTATGAACGTATATCTCCTAGTGTATGAATTCCTGCGTCTACGTGTTGTCATGTATAATTTTGTTTGAGTAGTAGTGTATAACACTGACTCCCTATAGCAGGAAAATCCATGTCATTAGATGTGGACTTTCCTGCTTTATCACTGACCTTTCCACACTAACGCTGATGTGAGTCTGTTATACTTGGCTGCTTTATGAGGAAAGAGGAAGCTGGGATGATTATCAGTGGCTTTGTCCCATTAGGGTGTCAGATACTGCTTCCTGTCTCAGTGTCTTCTGGGTACCCGTAGCAGATGGGAGTGAGAATTCACAACAAACTGCCTCTGACCTCTGACCTCTGACCTCAGGGAAAAATTTCCTCTTAAATGAACACAGTGAATGTACAGCTGAATGTTTTTTGCTAGCCGTTGGCTTTCATTCCCTGTTAGCAGCATTAGCATTACTGACTCTCATACACTTCTACACACTGACCACTTCATTACAAACACCATCTGCTCCACTGTACAGGTGTGCAGTTACAGACTGTACAGCTTATATATCACTGTACAGTTTATCAGCCTCCTCTACCTTCTTCTGACCACAGCACTGCTGTTTTATTTAGCTGATGCTGCTGCCAACACAACACATTACTGGACCATCACCCTAAAAATATCAGCTCTGTGGTCAGAAACGGAGAAGAAATTAGTTTCTGATAAAGCATACAGTGGGTGGGGCTACAAGAGAGAGGCTTCTGATAAAGCATACAGTGGGTGGGGCTACAAGAGAGAGGCTTCTGATAAAGCATGCAGTGGGTGGAGTTACAAGGCAGGATTTTCTGATAAAGTGGACAGTGGGTGGAGTTACACGAGAGGAGATTCTGATAAAATGCTGAAGGAGTCTAAGACTGTGTTTTGTGTTGTGACTGTGTTTAAGTGTTTTCTTTTTCTCCAGAGCTGTCCACGGGGAAGACGTGTTTACCCAAAGCTCTGCTGAACCTGTACGGCGGGAAGAATGACACCATCCCCCTGCTGATGGACATCGCCGAACAGACAGGAAACCTGCGCGAGTTCATCAACACACCCTTCAGAGACGTCTACTACCGCGGTAACCATGACAACGACATAACTGTTCCTGTATGACGCAGTGGAGAACGGGATAATAGTGAAAGTGAACATGAAAGTGCAACTATACACAGTGCCCAGGGAGCAGTTGGGAGTTAGGTGCCATGTAGATACCTCCTACACTCATTGGCCATTTTAGCTCCACTGAGCATACAGGTGCACTTTGTACAGACTGTAGTCCATCTGTTTCTCTGTACACATTGATAACTCTGTTCTTCAATGGTCAAAACCCCCCACAGAGGATTATTTTTAGCAGTGGATCATTGTCAGTAAGTAAGTTATTTTAAGTGCTGTATAAGCATGGAGTATCATTATAAACAATAAACTAGACTAAGACAGAACTAAAGAGAGTCAGGCTTAGACATGTAATAACACAACAGGTTACTACAAGATAAACAAATAGATTAGATTAGACAAGCGTAAAGCACAGCTTTACTTATTATACCATCAGAGCTTTACATCACAGGAAGTTAAAAGCCAAGCAAAGCAATGTTTTCAGTTTTTAATGCCTGTGGAGAGGGAGACTATTCCAGAGCCCCGGTGCTGCCACTGTGAGCGCTCGGCCACCTTTTAGTGTCTTCTTAGCCTGAGGAACCCTCAGAGAAGCTGGTCAGCAGATCTCAGGGCTCTTGTTGGAGTATATAAATGAGAGGCAGGGTAGAGATGCTGGTATTGGTGTGATGTGATCATATCTGTACTGGTAAGTTAATGAGGACTGGCTCTCAGAAGCACTGAATTGAACTGATTAAATGCATGAATCCCCTTTTCCAGGTCGCTGACTGACATGAAACAGCTTAATCTTGCTGATAGTCCTCAGGCAGGACTTTTGATCACAGAAGAAATGTGCTGATCAAACCTGAAGTTCATATCAAAGACCAGTCCCAGGTTTGTACTTGTGGTTTAACATGGGGGGCGTTGTGGCTCCGGGCGTTATGCCATCTGTTAGACAAACCTGGTGAGCGTGTTGTGATGGGGTGACTGCTCAGACACGGTGAGTGAAAAAGTGTCCTAATGACTGAAGAACTAATGGTCAGTGAGCTCAAATGGACAGTGAGTGTAGATATAAGCTCTGTGTACCTAATGTAGTGGCCAGTGAGTGTATATGTAGGTCTAAAAGCTGCACAAATTTGTGTAAGAGAGAGTGGAGTCAGGCCAGGTTTTGTGAAAGAGTTGCAGTGTTTCTTGTAGTCTCCACCCTCCTCAGTAATAACCACACACACACACACACACACACACACACACGTTTTCCTCAGGCTGTGTGAGTGTGTGTGTGTGTGTGTTCTATGCCTGGATGTGAGAAGGTTCAGGTTTGCCAGCAGTGCCACACCCAGTCTAACATGGTGTTTCTTCAGCGTACTCCAGCTTTAGGGGCTCTTTTCTGTATTTTAGGGGCTCTGTATTGAGCAGATCAGGGCTGTAGTGATATATTATGTATAATATTCAGACGTCTGTAGATGTTTGCTCTGTGTAGTCTGTCTGTGCTGAGTTTCCTCAGGATGTGATTACTCACAGAGGGGCGCCGTTGAGTTTGGCAGAGTTTAGTCTCAGTGTTAGATGCTGATCGTGAAGAGCAGCTGTTTGTGCTGCTGTAGCTGGAGTGTGGATGTGGATGTGGATGGAGGGAGTCTGACTGGTGACGTTTAATAGAAAAAGCTCGGCTGACACTCTGTCCGTTTCCACAGGAGATACTGTGCCTGTGTCCTCTTCTGTTTCTGAGATATAATATGCAAATACGGTGGGTGTGGCCTTAAAGGGAAAGTCCACCAAATTTCACTTTCCCTGGGGATCGAACCAGCGACCTTCTGGTCACAAGACCAGATCCCTGAACACCAGATGCCTGTGTTACTGACCACAGCTGGCTCTTAATGATCAGTATCACACATCCTGTATCAGTGCATCTCTGATACTGCTGAGATTAGACAGAGCTGACACAAACCAGCCAATCAGATCCTGAAGGATAGCCTTATGCCCCGCCCATTCACATCATTATAAAGGTCGTTTATGTTGGATTTGTTAACACTAGTCGTTGATGTGTATTTGCTGTGTTATGATGAGCCGAAGTTGATTGACTATATTTAGGATGGGGGGGGTGTAAATGAGGCTTTTCTTTTCTCTCTGCTGACTCCACAGTGAGGCTCGGAGAGGAGCGGTGCGCTGGGGGTCGTTACTGGGTTTAATGGGGCGGCTGTTGTACCACCAGATTGCTATTGTTTAATGGTGTGTTAAATGTGCAGACGGGGAGAGGATGTTAGTGTTAGACCTGCTTTTCATCAGTGACACCAAACATTCAGCATCACGTCTGCTTACACACACTGTCTGCACTGAAACCTGAGACCATAAATACCTGCAGCTGCCACACGCACACACACACACACACACACACACACACACACACACACACACACACACTTTTAAATGATATGATATATGATGTGATATACAACTGAGAGAAAAGGTAAGTACACCCTGTTTGACTTCTGTGGTTTTAGGTTTCTGGTCTCTAACAGGTCTTAGTGATGTTATGTAATAACAGAATTTTGGGATGCGGTGCACCTCTCATTCATTCATACCCTCTAGAAACCCTTCCATTCTACCAAACCCTCAGGACGAAAACTTCTCACCCACCACCACTCGCCTCCCAATTCTTCTTACTCTCCTACTCTCCTCTTACTCATCTCATTCAAAAAGGGGGCGGAGTCTGGCTTCAGGTTCCATCAGCCAAGCCGGTCAGAACTCAGCCCAGTTTAATCATTATGTGGTCAGAACAGATTCCACTAAACTACAGCAGAATTCCGAAGCGGGGTGGGGGGTCAGGGTTAGGGTATTAAAGGTGAACACACACCGCTCCTGTGTTATTTATCTGAGGTGTACGTTTTGAGCAGTGGTGTATAAGACCAGTCACGCAGACTAAACTGCTTTTAAAGGTCAGTTTAGGTCTCAGGTTGACTGTAAGTCTGCTGATAACGTCTTGTTGATGTTTACTGTGTGCTGTAGGTCAGACGGCTCTGCACATTGCCATAGAGAGGCGCTGTAAACAGTACGCTGAGCTGCTGGTGGAGAAAGGAGCTGACGTCCACGCTCAGGCCCGCGGACGCTTCTTCCAGCCGCGTGACGAGGGAGGATACTTCTACTTCGGTTAGTCTGACCTGGTGTTTTATGTGGATTTGTGTTGATAATAAAGCCGGCAGTGAGTTTACTGTAAGTATGTAATAAATTCTGCACGACTGCATCCAGGGAAAATTAAACAACTTCAGGAAGTTCAGAAGAGTAACGTTCTCCTGTTTGTAATGTTTCCCAGCAGAACATTCCCGTCTCAAGTCACTGTTATGGCTGGGTTCTTTTGAACAGTCTGTATTGTGTCTCATATCAACATTATACTGGTAACCTACAGTCAGAAACACGAGTATCAGATGTCACATCTGGTCTGTGTGATAGTGATTTTGGAGCATCCAGTGAAGGAACGATGCTCTCGTGTAGGAACATTAGATGACAAACCTTCCCAGATTCCCAGGGTTTGAGCGCGAGAGCTGTTAACCTAGACAGGAATCATTTACATTACCTTCCATCCTACTTCCTCTCAGCTCTTCTCATCTGTTAAACTGCGTCTCCTCCTCGTGTGTGTGGTCACCTTTACTTTGGTCCTTTGAGTTTGGAGACGTTTGGCCGGCTCTCCCTCCTCTGAGGTCTTGTACAGTTTAAAGCTCCTCGTTTGAGTTGAGAGTTTTGACCATTTATCTACAGTCAAACATCAAAAAATTAGAATATTGTGAAAATATTAAATTTTTGTCACCATCAGTGTGACTTATAGCTCACGAGTTCACAGGTCAGGCACAGTAATATGACAGTCAGTAGATTGAGGACAGTTACAGGAAAAGGAAATCAGCATCTCTATAAAGCTCGTCAGCAGATGGAAGCATGAAGTGCTGTAAAAACTGCACACTGGAAACTGAAGAAACGGAAACTTTGGTTTCAGCTTCAATCGACCACAGAACATCTAATTATTATGTTGAGAAGTTGTCGGTGTGGTGTGATGAGGTGTGTTTGGATTGGAGGTGAAGGTAGATCTCCAGGAGGACGGACGTTTTCTTTGCAGTTTTGCGCAAAACTTTATTGATATTCTGTTTTGTTGAAAAAACAATTCGACAAAAGTTTCGCAATTGTGGTGTTTCCATTAAATGTGAAATACTTTTATAAAATCACGTGTGAATGTTTGTTCTCGCGATAAGTCATTACAAACATGGCGGCAGTGGATGTAAACACATACTTCAGCTTTATACATACTGCTACCACGGCACTAGTGCTCATCATCAGCCATCAGAGGAGACGGAGACTTATCGAGGCTTTGGAGCGACAAGCCCCTTATACTTGGGAGCGGCTACGTATGCGGCGTTTTTGGGAAACTGTAGTCGATGGTTTTACAGAAGAGCTGTGGATTCAACATTTTAGAATGACACACTCAACTTTTAATGAACTTTGTGATGCTGTGAGATCTCTAGTGGAGCAGCTGCATTGAGGGAGTTTTTCCTTGCCACTGTTGCCTTCAGCTTGCTCACATCGGGCTTAGATTCAGTTTGTTTGATATTAAATATCTAAAGCTGCTTTGTGACAACGCCCATTGTAAAAAGCGCTATATAAATACATTTTGATTGATTGATTGATTGATTGCACATTGTCCAAGGATTCTCCTCGTTATTCCAAATATGCCGCGTCATCTTCATCCTCTTACTTTCTGTTGTCTTCTTCTTCGTCGTCTTTTTCGCCGGATTGTTCATCACGTGACTCCCTTGATGCGAAAAAAGTCAGTTCGGGTGTTTCTATTACACTTTTGTGATATAAACCAATTTCGATACGACTGAAAAACCACCTCATCTTAGCGCAAAAGACTTTTATCTAAAAACCTGAGTTTTTTCTAAATTGTTGTGTTTCCATTAAGCTAACTTTTATTCGTAATTCTAATTTGCGATATTTCAGGGTCAATGGAAACGCGACTACTGGTCATTGGTCAGTCTCTCACCACCATTGTCCAGACATTATTTGGTACACGTGTATCAGACACAGGATCAGTGTGACATGCGAGAGCATCTCTGTGATCAGGATCTGAAGGTTTAGATGATGGACTACATGCTGGATGTGCATCAACAGATGAGCTACAGTCTCTAACTGTACACCGGCGATGTTCAGGGAGGTGAGGAGGCTGCAGAGTTATTTTAAAAAGCCAGTTTTCAGGTAACGTCAGATGTTTTGAAGTCTCCACCCCGGCTGTGTTTGATGGCAGAAGTACAGTTAAGCCATTCAGGGCCTGTCTGACGGTTAGCAGAAGTGGTTTAGGGAACTGTGTGGAAGATCAGCCATGACGTTCTGTCACAAATAAACATGCTCAGCTCTGCGGAGAACCGGGAAGCAGAGAAAGGTTCCTCTGTACGGGCTGCGGAACGCAGCAGGAGTAAGGAGCTGAAGAGAAAAGAAGCCGTCTGGCCATTAACTTTGAGATCTGTGTCCTGCAGGACCTTTGAAGGCTTTTAGGACTAGCTCTTACTGCCCTCTGCTGGTAGAAAAGTGCTAGTGCAACTAACCAGACAGCCCACACTGCTCTTCTGACTGTAGTGGAAGATTTATTTCTAACTTTAGGCCAGTGGATCTGTGACCTGATGCCTTAAACTTTACAGTGTAAAGATTATTTACTGATTTTAACTTATTAGGGAGAAAATATATCACGTTTAAAATTTCCTGTATTTTAATTCAGCAGGTGAACAGTTAATGTGCATTAAAATGTGCACAAAGTTTGTTCTCCATCATAATTTCAATAAAATTGAACAAAAAATAGGATCACACACATTTGTGATGGTATGTTTGGTGTCTGAAGTTTGCTTCTTGCAGCTGAAAATGTCAGAACTGTAGTCCATTAAACTCAAACAAACTAACGGTACCAACACTAGCACCTCACACTAGCACTGGGTGGAGCTTCCATGTTCTCCCCGTGTCTGTGTGGGTTTCCTCCGGGTCCTCCGGTTTCCTCTCTCAGTCATGTGAGATCAGGTGAACTGACTACTAAATGGCCCTGCTGTGTATGAATGAATGTGTTTACCCAGAAATGGTTGGCACTCTGTCCTGGTTGATGCCCCTAGTGATCGATGCAGTCCTCCAGCGATTGGCTGCAGCTTCTCACCAGTGTGTGTGGCTCTAAGTGTGTAAATGGACTGTGTCGATCGTGTTGATTGTAAAGCGTTGGGTTTTAGAAACGTTCATTCAGTCAAATCTCCAAATATCAGACCACCTCAGTCTGGTCCACTGACTGTGTGAAATGCCAGACTAACTGACCAGATCTGGTCCTTAAAAAGCACCAAAACACCTGACGTGGAGTTTCAAACATTTCTGTTTCTCATTTACTTTCACTTTCTTCTCCGGTCAAGATTTTATCACTTTGTGGCCTGGGCCCTGATTGTGTTGCCAGGTTCATGCCAGGACGCAAACCTTATCTTGACTATATTTAGGATACGGTTATCCAAACTATCTTTAACCCCAATGATTATCCTTTATGTTTATAAACCTGATACAGCAGCTCAGCCGGGTTCTGAAAACAGTCTGCAGGAACGTTACCAGTTCTCATGATCGGGATCGTTCGCTATCCCCATCGTCTCTGCGCTGAAAACCGATTTCCTCTTGCATTAGGCACGGCTGGCTCCGTCTAATCCCCCTCCATCTCCCCTACATTAGCCCTCCACCCCCTCCTCTATTACCCCTCCAGCCAGCCAGATCCCAGTGCGAGTGAGTAATTTGCTGCGGAGCTCAGACCTGGCACGACTGACGGGCTAATGTGATTTAGCGATCACGCTAACCGCTCTCTGAGCGCGTGCAAATCAATGAGGAGGAAGCGTTTCCATGCGAAGTGACATGAAAGTAATCTGTCACCCCTGGCAACAGCTCTCTCTCTTTCTCTCTCTCTCTCTCTCTTTCTCTCTCTCTCTCTCTCTCCTCATAAGCCTCTGTTTGGTCTGCTTGTCTCTGAAGGGCCTCCTCATAAGAGAGGCGCTAATTGTGCGCTTGATAACGTTAGCGTTCGGATCAAAGCGCATGTCTTCTCACCGCTCTGATCCCTGACAAAAGAGCGTCTTTCGCAGGATTGACTTTCGCCGGCTAATTGTCTCGGCTTTCATTCTAGGCTGTGCTCGCTGATTAAGAGGAGCCGAGACCAGTTTACGAGGCTTATTCCAGTCAACTTTGGAACATCTGGAGGTTTCAGTCTCAGGGCTGTTTATTAATTGCTGTGAAATGCTGATAGGTTTGAGCACATGGCAGAGGGATTTACATTAGAAATCCATAACACACGACTCATACACACTGTCCACTTTATTAGAAACACCTGCCTTACATTACTCTCAGAGCTGCAGCTGCCACATTCCTTATATCAGCACTCCTGAACATCACAAGTGTCCGACCTGGAGTCTGAGACACACTATCCAAGTCCAGTGTGCAGGTTCTGCAGTCTGTGATGCTTTGAGCTGCTGCTGTGTTTAGTCCAAAGTCAACACCTGCCAGGAGATTTTAGTGCACTTCATGCTTCCATCTACTGAGAAGCTTTATGGAGATGCCCAGCAGCTGCTCACAGCAGTGGTGGACTCAGGATGCTTGAAGGGGTGAAAAATTTATTTTTCCCACTTCTCAATTAGACGGGCACCTACCCGGGCACTTCATCATGTACAGTTGTAGGAGAACCATATACAGCACTGCATCACATGTTCTCTACTGAAAAGGGCTCAGTTTGGGACACTGTTTAGTAGGGGTGCCAACTTAATGTGCCCGTTTTTATTGGAAAGGCAGCCAAATCAAGAGGACTCGTTAAGACTAGAGGGCACATCATCATCATTTATCACAAAAAAAGGCACTCAGTATTTTTTTTCATGTGAAGAGCAGCTAACAGGGCACATTTTGACATTCTAGAGGGCACTTTGGGGATGTTTTTTCTGCCAGAGGTTCCTCTGTGTTCATCAGTGGCCCACAGTGCCAACACTGCTACCCAACTAACACAAGAACGTTCCAAGAACATTGCGAGAAAGTTCCATTTAGATTATGCAAACGTTATGGTGTGGAGTTCTTGCTTGGTTATCAGAATGTTAGGTGTGGAGTTCTTGTTTGGTTATCAGAACGTTATGGTGTGGAGTTCTTGCTTGGTTATCAGAACGTTATGGTGTGGAGTTCTTGCTTGGTTATC
>BRDA01073806.1:0-11496 GCA_036984385.1 Crenuchus spilurus | reverse complement strand
ATAATTGACCATGGTAGTTTTTGTTTGTTCTTAAATAATTTCATTTCTGTGGGCAAAGTCAAATGATTTAATTATTCAAAATAAAACTGGGATGTTTGAAAATGCTGTTAAAAGTTCTTTGCTCTATTTCACAGCACTTGGGAAATACATTTAAAACAACACAATTTTCATAGGAAAGCTAATAATTTTGATCTTAACTGTGTGTGTTTTAATATTATATATAGCCTTTATATGTGTACAGATAAATAGAAAAACATAAAAAGTGTATACAAATATGATTCTCGCCATATTTGTCCATGAGTATCCATAACTCTTATGCTGTAAAGGAAATGTGAGCTTATTGCTGCCACTTCCACATCATTACAGTAGTTGCTGTACACCGATTTGCATTTTACAGTGTTAGTGATAAACTGCATGTCACACTGTCACAGTGTATAAGTGCAGTTAAGGATGCACTGGTCTCTTCAGTGAAACTCATCATGGGTGGAAATACACCATCAGCTTCTTAGCTTAAATTGCTGTTGATGAGGCTGCTGTTGCTGTGTGTGATGTCTTCTGCTGGGTGATGTCCATTCTCTCAAACTCCTGTGACATTAGCCCAGCTGGGAAAGGTGTCCAAGTCAAACAGAGCATTGCCCCAACTGTTTATCGCCAGAGTGATGCACAGGATACCAATGATGTTCATCACAATACCCGTCTTAGCCTGATGATGGAAAGGATGGAAGGCAGTTTAAAATTCTTCACTTTCTACATTTTAAAAGCCACTGTCATAGTTTAAAGTTTTATTTATATGAGCATACAATTTTTAAATGATGTATTTGCATGCATTTTAACCTTTGTTTAATACATACAGTTCTTTTACTTATTTTACCCATCCTCACCATCATGTCAAACTACGTTTTAAGTATATTTCACTGTAATCACATTATGTGAACCTTTCATGATGACTGAAACATCAGATAATAAGAATTAAGAAGTACAGTTACTATTTCAATTCCCCCCTCATTTACTTACTTAACTTACTCACCATGTCTGACACTTTCAGATAGCCATAAGAGAAGACAATGGCATTTGGTGGAGTTGCCACTGGAAGCATAAAGGCAAAGGATGCACTGAGGGTGCAGGGAATCATCACATATAGTGGGTTCACACCTATGGACTGAGACTAGAAAGTAATATAATCAGTTAGCTCAACGTATTGTTTAAGAAAAAATTTACACTACAATTAAGTAGACAATGTTGTTAGAATGACAACAGGCCAAAAACAAAGAATATTTTATGTTCATGCAATACATAAGACATTGCAGTTGCCAAAAATTCCAGTTTCAGTCTTGCAATTTGACTAACACTTTAACACTGATTACATAAACAATTCTCTTGTGAATTGCATCTTGCAATTGTAGTATTATAGTAGTATTTGTCAGCATCATAATGAACTATAAAAGTGTAAAAGTTTAACCCATCTAAGCTGCAAGCTCAATCAGTTTATAGTGCTTATTCTTTAAGATTTATTCAATAACAACTAGAATTACTTATTAGCCACTGCAAAACAAATATGTTGTTATCTGAGTAAGGATGTGGAAAAATATTGGGATCTTTTCCATTTATAGAGTTGATCAGTGACAACACTGTTACAAATAAAAGTTCTCAGTGGTTCCTTGGCTGGGGCACATAGTTCTGGGAAAACAGTCAATTGGCACAGATCCTTTAAACTTTACACACTGCTGCTTTAAAGTTTTCTTAAGCTTCTTAAATTTTTATACGTGCAAGAATTTTAAAGAGCCATTCCTTTTTGGGACTTTGATGTTTCATAGTGTAGTTTGTTAGTTACCTCCATGGTCCTAAAATTATAAAAAAATACTGTATGGCTGAAAATTGTACTCATACTTTCTATATGCACTGTACACAAACACTTCAGACAGATTCAATGGTGCAACCTCTTCTCTGGTCAGTGAAAATCAGCAAGACTATGAATAATGGTGGGCATCCAAAACAGACATACAGAGAGTAGACAAGATTTCCTTGGAAATAAGAATTGGCTTGTTTTCTGCAGTCCTGTGTTACACTGATAGAGGAATGTAGTATATTGGTGCCAGGTTTGAGTCTGCTTTCTGGCGTAGGGGTAAACCTTCCATTAGCATCAATGAACCTCTCTTTCTCTCTCCCCCTGATATTAAGATCTTCATAGCTGTGCCTTAGCACTTCAGCCTGGGCCCTGTACAAGTCTCCCTATTCAGAGGCTCTCTTCTCTTTATTTAGAAATTATGTGATGTGTGCCAAGGAGGCAAGGTGAGGAGCACTGAAAATGTTGAGGGCACTCAAAAAGATGTGTCTGTGTGTTAAAGTGTGGGGAGGGAGTTGTGAGAGGAATAAGAGACTGATGTATATTTACAATACTTTGCCCATGTTCAGCATTCAAACACTGTACATGATATAGATAAGAAAATCTATTCTGTCTAAAATCAATAAAGCAGTAAGTTAACACCATGCATTTTTTATTTATTAATTTTATACTTTTATTTTTCTAGCATTTTTGCCCATTTTCCTCCTCCCAATGTAGTAGCAGCCAATTAACCCATCCCATCTGCTAGGGGCTCTCTCCATCACTTTGCAATGTCCCTGATATTGGGACATTGTCTGGGTGAAGACAAGCACAAGCGTGTGATGTTGTCACCATCTCTTTTCAAACTACCACTGATACACTGTCACTGGAGCATGCCAACGCGCTCGGAGGAAAGCGCAGGATCCCCAGCTCCAATGGACCAATCAGTAGATGTTTGAGCCAGCAGACATTGTAGTATGAAAGTGATCGTGAGAGAGCACAGCCAACTTTTGCTATCTTGGGCCCCAGCTGTTGATGGCAAACAGCATGACCGGGATTCAAACTCACAATCCTCTGGTCATAGTGTCTTAGCCCACTTAGCCACTCAGTGCAACTGCATTTATTTATGAAAAAGGAAAGGAATTGTATTTTGTACCATAGAAGCAAGTATAGGCAGAAACAGGGTTGCTGTGGCCACATTGCTGGTACACTCAGTGAAAGTAGCTATCATCAGGCACACAATAATGGCAATAGCCCAGTGAGGAATGCTCTGGAGTGGAGACATCTGATTTCCCAGCCATGTAGATAACCCAGAGTCCTGCAGAGAACGAGAAGAGAACATTCAGTACTGCTCAAAGGTTTTGAATTATTAATAATTGTTGTTAGACTACTATAATTATTTTGTTCAATATCAACTTATAAAGTGTACATTGGAAGAGTACAGCCAATAAAGGTTATTTCTAGATATTTTTGGGAACATGAATAATATTTATTATTAAAGAGTTATCTCAAGATTTAGTCACCCTTTTAAATTATTTTTTTCTAATTTCATCTTTGATGCTGTAAAGCTTTCTTAACTATTTCTGAATCCTTTCCAGTTCTATTCATTGTAGACATGTAAAAAAGAGTACTAATATAAAAAATCTGAATCACTTTTACCACAAAGCAGATTTTATATTATTGAAAACAGTGATTACACTCTTTTGTTCCGTATAAAATAATATAATTCTCTTCTGCGCATTTTACCTCACTTCCTTTAGCCAGAGCAAATCCTCCTCCTAGCAGCAGTACAATGCTCCATGGCATTTGTTTCTGAACCACCTTCCAGGTTAACAATGCTGGTCTGTCTTCAGTGTCAGACTGGGGCACTGTTACAAAATACACAACTTAAACGTACAATGCTTAATAATAGTGTTAATTTTTTTAAAAAGATGTCCTTAGACTGACATCATTGATATTTGGAATCATTTAAAATGGCTAATATGTTATTGTTCTTTACGATCATCAAAAGGTACATCATGCCAGCTATCTTATAATAATCAATATTTTGTGCAAGTAAGCAAAAGAAAACTACAAGAACTCAAAAAATGTAAAAAAAAAATGTTGGGACACTAATCCACACACACACACACACACACACACACACACACACACACACACACACACACACACACACACACACACACACACGTACACTTACACACACAACCTAGTATGAGATCTCTAGTATGGCTAGTGGAACTACCATTCAACACACCTGACTCACAATTTTATTTTGAAAGAATTACTTTCCAATTTGGACAGGAAAGTAACGAAGAAAGGTAACATAAGTCAAAGGTAAAGGTAAGTCAGTCATTTAATTATAGAGTATGAATTCTGTTTCAATCTCACATGTTTTTCTTATTTTTGGTAAAGATGCTGAGCTTTTTCAGATGAGACATATAGCTGATATTTGGCCTCACCTGTGTCAAAGCTCTGTGCCCTCCAGAAGAAGATGCAGGGAGGTTTAGCAGGAAGCACAAAGAGCAAAGCAGCTATAAAGACTGCTACAGTGGCATCTGTCACATATCTGTTGAGAAGAGAAGAGAAAAGGATTAGGGGTTAGCAGAGGATTAAATATCAAAATGAAGACAATTATCTAACTGTGTGGCAGCCGTGCTACACATAAAATGCAGATACAGGCCAAAAGCATCCAGTAATGTTCACATCAATCATCAGAATGGAGAAATTAGAATGTGATTTCAGTTTTTTTGAGTATGGCATGATGGTTAGTATCAGACAGGCTCGTTGAGTATTTCTATAACTGCGATTTTCATACAAACAGTCTCCAGGGTTTACTTCAAATGGAACATCCAGTGAACAGCTGTTTTATTATTTGTTTAAGTCGACAGAGAAGAGTTAGATTGTTTTAAACTGCCAGAAACGCTATGTTAACTCAGACAAGCACTTTGTACCATTGTGATGGGCAGAAAAGCATCTCATTATGCTCAATAAGTTGAACATTAAGGCAGATGGGCTATAACAGATTACATCAATTACCAGCCAATAACAGAAACCTGAGGCTGTAGTGGACACAGGCTGACCAAAACTGAACAGTTGAAGACTGACAAATGTAGCCTGGTCTGATGAACCTCGATTTCTGCTGGGACACACAGATGGCATGCCGAATTTGGCACCAACAACATGAATATGTAGACCGAGCCTGACTTTTATTAACAGTACAGTATATGTGCAGTCTGATCAAATCTTTTGGCAAATCATAAAAACACGGCATCCAGATCAACTGTGGAACAAAAAGTTTAAAGAGGCACGTGAGATATGTGAGTTGAATTATTGACAGGTGCACTGCTATGTACACATTCACTGTTTGCTTATAGTTTCCTCTTGTAAACTCCATTCACAAAAATCATTGGACATTTGACCCAGATAAGGGGATCTACGCAACACCATCTGACACAACATAGGACATTATCAGGTGTACCCGTGTAAATATCGATTTGTTCATGGTTCTCTTAATTTTTTCCCTCACTGATTTCAGAAGTCAGAAGCATATTTGCCTGGAGTACAGACTGTCATCTAGAGACATGGTGTTCTGTTTTCTTCTTTGAGCTATTTTCATGAACATTTTTGTTTTACATTGTATTTTTCAGTTTGTTTGTATCTCGTTTTATGACAAAGTGAATCGGAGAACTGATATTTCGGTGTACATTTCTTCACAGTTGGCATTGTTTGCAAGCTATCAGAGCAAACATCCTATAAAACATTTACCTATAAACGATACGACAACTGTTACCTTGAATTTTGGTCTATGAACGATAAGATAAGAATGGATTACGATACAGATTTCTGTAAGCTAATAATAAAGCAATTAAATTATTATATGATGATATTATGTTTAGTTGCACTTCCTACAAAAACATTGTAATCTAAACCTAGTTGTGGTGACTCCAAACTCAACTGATACATTAATAATAAATATGTTATTTTAAGTAAAATAAAGGAGAATCTAATTTATTATGTAGACTGGGCACTGTGGTAATAAAAACAGAATTAGGGTCTGTGACATGTTCAACACAATTTCATACTCTTTTTCAGCATTGAAGAAATGTGTTGCCCATCCATCCACAAAGCCTGGGTCACGTGTGAACCAAAGCACCACCAGCAGGATGAAGAGAGCTAAAACATTTATCTCGCCGAAAGACATGGGGCCCAGGTGCCGATGCTCCTCTCGGATCACGTTATAAGCAGCAATCTCTTTCTCTGTCTTCACTGCACCACAGCCCCATGTTTTTTTGAAGCTGGAGAGAAGCAGAAAGACATAGGCAGATAGAGAGAGAAAACATGAGAGAGAGAATTGAGAAAAGAGAAAAACTACTATGTGGTCTACCAAAATAGTCCATGAAACATCAGTTAAATACAGATGAAGTCACAATTAAGCTCATTAGGCCTCATTAGTTGATATTGCTTACTTGAAGCCCAGGAAAACAAACTGCAACCAAATCCAGGCTGCAATCAGCATGATGACCATGTTCGGGAAGGCAAAGCCAAACCAGGAGGCAAAGTTGATGACATCTGGGTTGTCTTGGAACAGCCTGAGGGCACAGTCCAATACTTCAGACAAATAAAGATTCAGAAGTTTAGAATGTCCACATAAACCCTCCACATGAAATCCCGTCACTAGCAATGTTGACACATCAACTGTTTGAGAAGTTCCACTGGCTTTTGCAAAACAAATATCAAACCAATCATGGTGATGTTTTTCCATGTACTGCAAACATTTTAATCAGTCACACTTTCACGTGTGTTTGTGTCAGTATTCTGACAAATCAAGGTAATTATATAATCCAGCAAAAACCTTTTTGTTTAAATGTCACATTATTAATGCACAGATATGTAAGTCTTTAATCACAGTACTAATGCTAAAGGAAAGAGAAAACAGGAAACCTACTGGTTCATCTGTCCCGTAAGGACCAGATTGGGCCCAGTGCCAGTAAGAGTTGCGGTGCCACCGATACTGGCAGCATAACACACACAAAGTGTCATGCCTTTACACAATCTCAGCCTCTCCTCAGCCTCCTTGCATCTGTCCACTGCACTGGTATCCAAAGAAAAGCTACAGCTATTCAGGACAACTGCACAAAAAAACAAGTGGCATTGTGTTGTTAGGTCATTACATAAATAACATGTTACCAGTTAGACATGTGGTAGTGTGTCACCCTCTGTTTCAAGATTTAATTAGCCCACAGTATGGAAAAAATCTACCAATTAGGTTTTAAAGAATTCAGAATTGATGATCATTTATGACCAACAAACCCAGTCATATCTAAGATGGACAGATGATAAGATGATAACACGTACAACAGGTGTGAATGCTGACAATAAAATGGATGCTACAAAAGGTTTGAGACAACCTCTGCACCAGGCTATTACATGCAATCACACCGCCTAAAGAGATATTATACTGTGTTCATAAGTTATTACATGTGTTATAAAAGGCAAAGCCAGCCTGTTCCACTCACTCTGACCATCATTCTGTTTCTCTGACTGCTTCTGTTCTCGCTCTGGAGAGGGAACAGGTTCCTCTTCTTTTCCTGTGTTGCTGAGCTGCACCAGCACAGCTTGCACTATGGGCACCATCATGGCTGTGGTAGCTGTGTTACTGATCCACATAGACAGGAAGGCCGTCACACCCATAAAACCTAACATCAGCCTGTGTACAGTTACAATAAAAATATTAAAGCAATTACACAATTTGACATATTCGTGTCTTAGTTGTTATCTATAAATGCAACAAAAGTGTTAACCACAAGTGTGGAATTAAAGATACAAGTGTAATTATGCAGGTGTAGCTTCTACATGCTGCATCTCACAGTGTAGCCTTTACTTTGACATGAATGATCATTTTGCCATCAATCTCATTTGGCATGAGCAATCAGCAGTTGGAGACAAATACATGTAAACAACCTTGTAAACAGCCCAACATATAGCATGTAATATGAATTGTAAATAACTTCATCCATCATGAAAGTTTTGTTTTTATTGTTTATAGAATTAAAATGTTACATCATGGTTTTCTTGTAATTGGTTACTTTAGAAAAAGTCCTACAATTATGTCTTACAGAATTTTAAAAAATAAATTCTGAAAATTTACACAAAATTAATATATTTTAATTAAATAAATTAATATTTACAATTACCTTTATTTGTTCATTCATTTCAGAGTGGCTTATGAACTGTGCAAACAGTTACGATAATGGACTATGCTGTAGAAGATAACTCACAGAGCAGGCCGCACTCCAACAATCAGCAGCACTCGCAGCGCGATGCGCTTGTGAAGATTCCAATGCTCTACAGCCACGGCTACCATCAGTCCACCCAAAAACAGCATGTTTGTGTCCTTCAAATACTGCATGCAGACCTATTTTACACATACATGTGTCACAGTGACAGACATAATATGTTACTGTTTTTCAAAGATTTTGGTAAGGTTTTATAACATTATTTATGGTTATACAGCCTTGTATGGAGGGCGAACTGCAAGAGGTTAACGACTTACATCTTTAGACTCCATGACACCAAACAGAGGGAAGAGTATAGCTGGTAAGAGAGCAGTAACAGCCAATGGCAGCACCTCTGTACACCAATACACTGCCATCAGTCCAATAACATATCCACAGCTAGCCTCCTGCAGAGAGTCCAAACACACTAAAGATGAGTAGACCAAAATCACACACATATAAAAAAAACTCTCTTCTGAAGCCTTGTACACTCTTAAAAGACGTGGTTCTTCAATGGTTCTTTACTAAAGAAAATGGTTTTATATATAACCATGAACTTTCAAAGAACCCAAATGCAAACTGAAAGGGTTTTTCCAGATTAATGAGGAAAGTGTTGTAGATGGTTTGACACAGAACCTTTCTGAAAATGGTTCTATATAGCACCAAAAATTCCTCTATTATTACAAGTTTGACATTGTAACTACAACAAAACCCTCTTGGGGGCTATATAGAACCATTTTCAAAAATCTACAACACTTTCTTCATCAGTCTGAAGAACCCTTTCACTATGGCAAGAACCCTTTATCCACACGAAGGATTCTTTGAGTTTTCATAGTTCTATGTAGAACCTTCTTCTTTACTAAAGAACCCTTGAAGAACCATCTTTTTTCACTCTTAATAAACAAGCCACAAAGGGTTTTTGGAGTGATGCCACAGAGCAATGGTGCCCATTCCTGGTCCTGGAGATCTACCCTGCAGGTTTAGCTCTAACCTAACCTCAGTAAAACGGCTTTCAGAGTTCAGAATAGCAGACTCAGGTGTGTTGGATCTGAACTCTTAAGGGTGCAAGATCTTCAGAACATGGGTTGGATACCCCACAGCTTTTATAATAGTAGACATAATAAACTATTTGGTAGTTGAAGTTCTTAATGTAGAGGTTCTGTAATATATATATATATATATATATATATATATATATATATATATATATATATATATGTGTGTTTTCTTTAGAACAGCACTTTCAGGGTGAGGTCTTTTCATTTTGGAGCTATCCTTGGCAGCTGTCCTTGGAAAGTGCATTGGCAACTTAATATATGTTCTGCAATAAGCACCTTTCAGTCTCATTTGTTAAACTTGCCCTATTGCATAATATGCAGACCAAATTCCAACCCTGTTTTATCCTTTTTCATATTATAGGTCAATATCTTGAAAAAGTTGCCTCAGCCACTCATGATTGCAAATTAAAATAAAACAAATACAAGTCCTGCTTCTGATATTTTACATATGAATTTTACTCCATAGTAAACTAACAGCAAGCATAACATATATGCTGATAAAACAGTTTTTTACTTAAACAGTTAGTGAATCAGATGGTGTAAAGTTCCCCCTGTTATTCAGTGACTTACAGGCACAAACTTGAGAGCTGAAAGCACAAACAGCTTCACTAAACTAACCAAGCTGGGACAGTTCATTTGTAAAACTGAGCCTGATGGAGTTAAACATTCCATGGATTTCCTTTCAGGCCCACTTTTTCACAGAGGAAACATACAGTGGATCAACCAGTGAATCCCCAGTAAAGACAGGCAGGTTAGGGAGTTCCCACGGTCTGCTGGAAAAGAGTGTTTCATGAGGCTAACAAAGAGTAAAGCCAACACGGGGGGCTACGGGGAGCAGAGGGTGGAAGCCCCTTACACAAACACAGCCATGTTGGGGGGCTAGCCACGCACAGATTTCCCCTTTAACTTTAAGCACTGTTGTAATCCGGCATCAGCGCACCATTGTTGGAGTAACTCTGTCCAACCACGTGCGCCAGTTCAGACCACACATTTCACATTTAGCTTCAGGGCAAAAGTGAGCAAATAAACCTTAACAACATTTAATATCGTGTTCTCCTCAGTAGCTATTCCCTTCAAATTAAGTTCAGGATAAAAATGTACCTTCTTTTAACTTTACTCTTATTCCCTTTCAAGCAGTGAAGTGCAGTTTTAGCAAACACCTGCTCTCTGCATCTTCTGTAACTTAACGAGCCTGAGGTAAAACAACAACAACAACAACAACAAAACAAACAACAACAACAAAATCACTTACTTTCGTTCCGATAACCAGAGGCAAGGGGAGGAGAAGAAACGGCGTGCAGAAGAGAATAAGTGAATTTTTCATTCCCCAAATCCGCTTAAACACAAGTACAAACATGATGTGATGTTCAGAAAACCGCTGATAGTGGAAATGAGGAGCGCGCGCTGCACCAGCTGAAAAGGTGCGCGAGCGAGAAACGTCACCTACACGCGCACATGCTCTCTCTCACACACACTCACATTCATTCTCTTCGTCTCTCTCTCTCTCTCTCTCTCTCTCTCTCTCTCTCTCTCTCTCTCTCTCTCACTCACTCCGTTTTTCTGTCTTTCTCACTTTTTCACTCTCATTGACTCACTTTCTCTGTCTCTCTTACTTTCTCTCTCTCTTTCTCAAATCAAGTCATATCAAAATTGCTTTATTGGCGTGACTGAGTGACATACACTATTGCCAAAGCATTACAGTAATGACATTTAGAATAATGATAAAATTAAATTAAATGTAAAATTAAAAGAAAAATTAAAAAAGAAGTCCTGCACAGTGGTCAGAGGGATTTTAAGCCATTCTTCTTGCAGGATAGTGACCAGGTCACTACGTGATGCTGGTGGAGGAAACCGTTTACTGACTCGCTCCTCCAAAACACCCCAAAGTGGCTCAATAATATTTAGACACAAATACTTGCTGTCTTGGTCACAGATGCGCCAGCAAGACGTGCAGCAACAATTTGTCCTCTTTTGAACTCTGGTATGTCACCCATAATGTGTGCATTGCAATATTTTGAGCAAAACTGTGCTCTTACCTGCTAACTGAACCTTCACACACTGCTCTTACTGGTGCAATGTGCAATTAATGAAGATTGGCCACCAGATTGGTCCAATTTAGCCATGAAACCTCCCACGCTATAATGACAGGTGTTTCAGTTTCATTGTCTAACCCCTGTATATATATATATATATATATAACATATAACCCCATATATATAACCCCATGATTTTTCTCACTGTATATAAGTATTTGAACACCCTGCGAATTTGCAAGTTCTCCCACTTAGAAATCATGGACGGGTCTGAAATTTTCATCTTAGGTGCATGTCCACTGTGA
>BRDA01073800.1:0-10488 GCA_036984385.1 Crenuchus spilurus | reverse complement strand
AAATATTAGATGTTGGCACCTCCACATCATTGCATTCAGTTTTTATTCACAATTTGTTTAGTGTCCCAACATTTTTGGAATCCAGTTTGTATGTTGTCGGCAAACAACACAATAATCTCATTTCTTTACTCTCAGTTCAACAGTTAGCTTGGTGGACTGACTAGCTAGCTAGCTAATTTGACCTTATATTAGCTTACATTCATTGTTAGCCTTAAAAATGTGCAAATGATAACACTTCAAAAAACAGACAAAAATTCTCCACAAAGGTACTCATATTGTTTTGTGGTGTTCTACAGTTATAATATTTCAATTTTAATTTTTCATGTTGTAGCAGACTCCCGACTCCCCACTTTCCATGTTTTTTCCCTTACCTTACAATGCCTCAGTAGCTCCTGTTAAATCATGAGATAGCACAGTGTGCTGTGGTTGCAAAGTTTCAAATATTTCCCAGTTCCGTAGGTAATCCAGGAACCTTTCGTGTACTGATTGAGGAATACTGTGTATTTGGACACACTACCCATTCTTGCCTACTGCTTTTATCCACTATAGTATAGAATTGTCAATTTCGGATGCAGCTCCTGTTCTCTATCAAAATGTTTAACACTCTGCAGTCGGGATATTAACAGAATTCCTCTCACATCAACAAAGATCTCTAACCTGAGTGTTCACACTCATCTGATAAATATTCAGTGTAGGGTTAGTGGCTGAGTGAAAACAGGGTGTCACCTTACATTTGTTCAGCTATAGAAATAAAATCACATACAATTTCTAAAACTGTAATGACTAGTGTGTAGCCAACACCTCTGTGTATTCAGTTCTGAGCTCAAAAGTCTTGTCTAGAAATGTTTGGAGTGTGTTTTCACAATATATCAGCACATCTGAAAACAGGGTTTAGAGCAGATTTAATTAAAATATAGATTTATGACACTCTTACTCTTTTGATACTGTTGTTGCTGAGTTTGTGCTGAACAAAAGCCTGTGTAACAGTGTGGGAAAAATATTTTAGATGGGTTAATTTGTAAAAAAGTCACTACATCAGAATGTGTGAAAACCCCCTAAGACTCCAGAGTTGAGCTGTTTAAGTACCGAGAAACACTTTGAAATGACTGACTATGGTATACGTCACACAGATACAACAGATATGAGATTAGGCTGAAGTTCAACCTTTAATATAACTTTTCTAAGTGAGTCAGTGCAGTATCATTATGAATATACATATTCGATTCCATCCTTAAATTACTAGTAGTGACTTACAGACAGTACGTATATTATTGTGCATTACTGTGGCACATTACAATGCTGTATTTGCCATTTTTAAATAGAGCCCCCCATTCCTGTGGAGACGATGTATAGTTAGTTCAGTGTTGTAGAATTCCTGCACAGGTGACAGACTACAGAGTCTCTGCTGGCGTCAGTTCAGAGGATTCTCCATCTCAAGCCACTTTCCAAAGCTCTATATTAACCTCTTTCTGCTCTCACGAGCTAGTGCAGACCCTGCTACCCGTGCAATACAGGTCATTAATCAGCTGCAGAATCCATGCAGCCAGGGTGTGAATGGATAGCTGCTCAGACTGGATTGTATCAGTTACCTCTTCTGCTCTTTCCCCCGTACACCTAAAGATTCTCCAGATCTCAGTCTGATACCTGTGGAATGTTCTGGAACAAGTCTGATCTGCAGCCTCACAATGAACAGGATTTAAAGAATCTGTTGCTAAAGTGACAGATACCATAGAACACCTAAAGTTGTCTTGTAGAGTCTATGACTGGCCTGGTGGTTAGGCCTCTGGTCTTGTGACCAGAAGGTTGCCGGTTTGATCACTGGCATCAAGTCATGACTAAAGTACCCTTGAGCAAGGCACCTAACTCACAACTGCAATGCCTCAAATGCAAATGTAATACAATATTGTCATGTAATTAATCACAATAACGCTCAAATATCATCACCCCAAACAATTACAGGTTAGGCATTTCTAATAATTATAGCATTTTCACAGCTGAATGTAAATAAAGGCTAAGAGGACCGAATAGAGTATTGCTGACCACACTCAGTCATATACACACAGTACAGAAGGGGTCACATCTAGCCTATGTGTGCTCAAGTCTTGCAGTAGTGAGTGATGTAATGACTGAACTGAGGCAGTGGGATGATCGGGCCGTGTGGTCAGCTGGCAGGATTTCAGATGCCAGCCTGAGAGACCAGAGCAGATGGATCCCGCTCCACAACAGTGCAACACATTCCTCCACAGGGCTGCTTGATGTGGACAAAGGATTAATATTGTGTTTATAATGTTACACAATGAAGCAACATGACATATTTGCTAATATGCTTAATATGCTGTTGGTCCACCAGAACAGCTCTGATCCCAATCATAGACTCTGCTGGACCACTGAAGGTGTTCTATGGTATCTGGCGCTTTAGCAGGTAAGTATCTAAGTTGTGAAACAGCAGACTGGACTTCGGATGATCAGATAGAGATCTGGAGACTTTGGAGGCCACCGTTAGTGACCACTGCTGACTCTATAAGCCTTGATGCTTCAGAGATGCTCCAGCCTAGTCGTCTAACCATAACGATATGGACCACAGGTTCTGACACTCGCCCCGTTTCTCCCCTTCCAAACACGTTGTCTGTGAGTGCTGACTGTACTCTTACCATCAAATATGTCCTAGAACAGGGGTGCACAATATGTTGATCGTGATCTACCGGTCGATCACAAAGGTATTGTGGGTAAATCAAATGGCATTTAAAAAATAGACGTCAGCCTATCATCCGTCCTTGCTATAAAACGTCTCACTTGATTGACATACAGGGAGCTGGTCGAGCACTAGGACCCAGCGGGATTCCAAGCCTCTGAATCAGAATCAAGTTTCACTTTAGACCGCCCACAAGCTCAGTCGATTGGCTCTGCCGTTTCTTGCTAACGTTTGATTGGCCGTCTCACCAGCGTTTTTCAAGTTGGCCAGCAGTCCGTGTTCACCTGTCACTGTAAGTTGTTAACATGTATGTTTGTTCTGCCTGTGTAAGAAACCTAAAACTGATCATTTCCATACGGAGAACTTTTTTACTGTCATTTTTGAAGTGTGTTTGCCTTGACTGCATTATTCAGCGTCAGCCTTTTCACACGTGAAGATCATTAATTCCATGTATCGTTCCACTATGACTGATGATCATTTGAAGGTTTACTTGAGGCTGGCTGTCAGCAACTACTGTCCAGACTATGCATCGCTGACTGATTCCATTCAGTGCAAGTCATCAGAGTAAAGTAGGCTAATGACAAAACATGTGCACCGTTGTGTTGTGTAATATGGGTTCATGTAGTTATTCAAGGTACACCAGCATACACTGTACACATAAATTGTCAGAATATTTATAAATAAATATCTTAAATTTTTATAGTAGGTAGATCATTTTGACTTAGTCATTAGATAAGTAGCTCGCAGGCTGAAAAAGTGTGTGCATCCCTGTCCTAGACCTTCGTTTGCACCAGTGATACAAGATAATCAACATTATTCAGTAGCCATGTTTTGACTGAATTCCCAATCAAACCAGGTGGTTCAAGGTTGACCTACATTATTCTGACTATAACACTTACAAATGCCTGATATATGTGCAGCCAATATACTATTTAATATAAATGGAAAAACAGAATCATTATCAGCCCCATGTAGAAAGTCTGGCTGATAATTTTATGTCCAATTTTTAGCTTCTAGACTCTACAGCATCTGCTGACTAATCAGTGACTCCTTTTATTGGCTGCAACATAGTGTCCATTTTACATTATTTACATTAAAATAGTTGAAATGATCAGTTTGATGTCAGCACAATTAGTTATCAGTTATCGTATCAGACTGTAAAATTCAGTGCATCTCTAAAATGAATGGAATGACTGGATACTTTAATTCATCAGAACCTCTGTGATTGGTCAGTATGTGGGCTCATTTGCAGAAGTCAGCCCCAACATTTCTCCGCACCACCCTGATCAACCTACACCGCCCTTCCTTCCTGTTTACCGATTACATCAGCAGCCTAGCTCCGCCTTCATCGTTCTTCGCTGGTCTCACGCTCCCAAGAGCCATCCGGGGAGCACGGCTTCTACTGGACATTGCTGTGTTATAAATAGTCTGTGTTTAAAATAGGCCAATTTATTGTCTAAGCATTCATCTGTGCAGAGCATGGCCAGAAGGCAAATGCATGTAAGCATGCACTCATCGCCACACATATTCATCTCCAGAGAGATGTGCTCCGTCTCTCTTCCTGCTGCCTCCTCCTTTTTGTCTATCTCTCTCTCTGTGTTGTTAAAAGGCAAACAAACATTTCCAGCACCAGATGTCTGCCTACATGAGTGCTTGAGGAAAGAAAGCGACTGTGCTAGCCTTTATGTCAAAGCACAGGTCATGCATGGTGATGAACAGCGTTAAACACGGTCATATCAGAACAGTGATGAAATTTTTGATTTCAGAGGTGGGGGACACACAACTGGGTTGAGTATTGGTGGGCTAGAACATAAATTATTATTCGTTATTAATAAATATTAATACATTTTTTTATATTTTATTAATAATTGTTACTATTGATAATATACTAATAATAACAATTAATAGTATTGTATGATTGTTGAACAATAACACAGTGCAATTATTATTTAATGGCTAATGTGTGAGCTTACTTGATGATGTCATAATATTTTCATTATGGATTACAGGAAATCAAGAATTTTTGTTGTTTAAGATTTAAGATTGACATGCTATGCTTAATCATGATTATCACCAGGGATATGAGGGTCAGTTTTGCTGACCAGGAGTCATAAAGGAATATTCCTGCATGCGTATGATAAAGCCTGTCTGATAAATACTTCTCGTATTTGTGACTAAATTTAATGTAACAATTTTACATAACAACCGAACATTTTGTAATGATTCAGTCACTATTCACAACACTAGTGGCTCAGCATTTGTGAGACTAATAATCACACTACTCTGCATTTGTAAGAGAGTATAATTAAACCCCAATGCTTTCCTAGTACGTAGGTGATACATACCTGTGCATCCCGTAGACCACACCTCTGATTCAGAATGGAAAAGGATGCCACAAAGGCCTCAGGGAATGAGAGACAGATGGCAATAGCATAGTTTCTCAAAGCTCACTCTGCACTAGTGCCAAGTTTGTACATGTGAGGGTTCCTGATATCTCCCAGAGGTCAAAGCAAATTGACTTGGCAAAATGCATGCTTAGACAAGACAGCTCTTTTTAAACGTGAATGGAAACATGCTCACAGTGGTGATGTGTGTAACATGGCACACAATAACCCCCACCATACTGTCAGTACTCCAGATGGTCTAGACATTTCCCGTACATCACCTAAACGTATACCTATAAACACTGGAGAAGTGCATTTCCTGAAGAAAATACTGGTGCTGGTTGCGTGGGCACTGCTAAGTGCTATGGTCTCCCACGTGGCTCCCAAGGTGCCGCCTGGTGTCTGCTATGGTCTCCATGTTGATTACTAAGGTCTTGTTTCATGGTTCGTGTGGTCTCCCGGGTAGAAAAACTGTTGCTACATGGAAACCATAAGTAGGATCAAAAATGATTTAAACCTCATGCCACAGGAAGCCACTTCAGTCAGCAGGGGGTGTTCATTCATTTTTAGATTTCAGTGAGTCATACTGTGTCCTAAACCACATCCACTAGTCTGTGAGACTTGAATTAGGCTCATGAGAAGTTTTGGTGATGTATTTTTACTAAAACAACTTTCGGTGACTATTGAGTTCTAGTATTTGTTAGCAATGTTAGCCTTGTCAAATTTGCACTCCAAACATATCTTAACTGATTGATTAGTAAGAGGAAATTGTGCAACTATAATTTCTTTATGCCTTAGACGGCATATATGGATGAACAGCATAAGTTTGTTAACTTCCATTCTATAAAAATGTAGCCAAAATACCACCACCGCCTTACCAGAGTCTGCGCAGTAGACACAAGGGTTCGAGTCAGCATGCTTCCTTATTTGTTTACCCTGCCCCCTTCCATTCAGTCATTGGCTGAAGTGATCCAAAGACGCTAAAGCTTTGGTTGGCTCTGTCCTGGTTTAACTCATGCTCTGCCATCAGCACACAGTTAAAAGAAGAAAAAATGGGTTTAAACTATAGCTGGACTCAGTAGGGAGCAGAAAATACATTTGGAAAGACAAATAGTTGAGACAAGTCTCAGTAAAAGTACTACAGAGTACGTCAGACTATGACCTACTGTTATAGAAGCTGAATTAACTTCAGAACACTTAGTTCAGAGCGTACTGCTTTGCTATTATAGCAAGCAAATGAAAAGCTAACATTATTATATATTGGCAGTGGTCAAGTCAAGAGCCGCACCTCGAGCCTCCTGTCCAAAGAGCTTTGTTTCTTTCTTCATTTCAGAATGTTTAGAAAATGAGTGAGACACGTTTGTTTACACAGTGACACGGCACCACCTTTTCTTCTCTGCAGTGTCAGCAGTGATATCTGCACTCACTAATGCTCGCAATTGACTCTTAATGGCGGGTGGCAGAAGCTTGCTTGCCTATAACTCAGATCGCATCAGAAAGCAAAAAAACTACAGAGCGACAGCTCATATCCAGGAAAAATTGTACGTTAGGTCACTCGTAAATCAAGGTTCCACTGTACTGAATGGAGAAGAAGCATTTGTAATGATTTCATTTCATTTTGACATAAACCAGTCTGTGATAAGCCATTCATTTACATGCCTCTAAGTTTATCTTCAAAATTCTCATTTTAAAAAAGTGATTAACTATATGAAGTTCTGAGATTAATCACGTTTGATTTTTAATCGTTTGACAGCCCTAGTTTTTATGCATTGTAGTGCTCTTTTATTGTCTATGATTGTGTATCTTTCATTCTTTCTTGTATTTGTAGATTTTGTTCTAATGGTGTCTGAAGAGTAGTTTGTAGCATGTCTGTACTAGTTGAAATAGTTCTCCTAATGGAAACAAAGCACTTCTGGATAAGATCAAATGCTGTAAACATAAATGAGTGAGAGTTAGCATTTGCCTTAAGTTGCATCACTTTTTAGAGACAATATTGTGGCCATACTTTATATAGACATTGATTTGTGCAATGATGATTCCAAAACTGTTCTCAGTCACTATGTTGCTGCACACACCAGGGGTTAAAAATAAGCCTAAATGACACTTGCACATATGGTAGACCCTAACCTTGCATGTTTTTTTCAATTATAAAAATGATTCTTTAAAGAACAATCAACTGAAAAGTTTTTCAGGGAATAGAAAGTGGTGTATTGCTCAAATGAAAGCTTCTGGAACCACGGTTGCTAGTCTATGTGCTATTATTATGGAGTGTCCAATCCTGGTCCTGAAGATTTATTATTCTGGAAAGTTCAGATCCAGAATCAGGTGTGTTAGATTAAGGTTGGAGCAAAACTGTACATGATGATGGCTTTTGAGGACCAGGACAACCCTGGTCTGGACTGACACTGGCCAGACTATGCGAGGCAGATTTTGACATGTAAGTGCTTTGCTTGTTTTACTGATGTGACGGAAATCTTCATGAAGGTGCATGAAGTGGGTGTGTTCTGTTGTAAAATCAGACTGTGCTGCCATGGATGTAAATGGGACGATAAATGGACTGGTTTAGTATACATCTCCTAAATTTTTTGGTTCTGTCCAGTTTTGTAGGCTTAGAACGTACTTGATCTATTGTGTGCATATGCAATGTAGCTTGTGACCTCTGCCCTGTGATAGCTGGTGATGTCGTGCGTATGTAGCATTGAGTGCGCTAGACAAGACTGGCACGTCTCTACACAATGGAGCCATAGTGTTTGCCTGACTGAATGGTATTATTGATGGCGATTAATAAAGGTTTGTTTCTTACTACAATGAGCCGTAAAACACAAAGCTCTTGAACAGGGACGTCTTCAAGTGGATGTCGAGGAGCCGTTTGGACATCGACTGTGCTTTTGGAGCTCACTTTTAGTCTATTGAGCTGTGCTGTGGAGTGATAAATGCAGAGTTGAGAGCCAGTGTGGTTGCAGTGCCAGCCTTCAGGAGGAGCTGATAGAGAAGCAATCCGTGAGTGAGATCATGCCAATGTTTGGTTCTGGATGTGAGACTCTACTCATAGCCAACTGCTGGTAGCTAAGGGCCAGCGTGTGTTTTATTTTACGGTGTTAGGCTGGCCGGTTTGAGTGCTGCTGACCTGAAAGAAGCTTCAGTGTCTCGGTGAGGGTGTGTTTTTTCCATAGCAACATTGGTTCCTTGAGGTTCTGCTGGTTGCAATGTGGGTCCGCTATGGGAGCTGCAGGGAGGTGAGCGTTGATTCATCTTGAATTGTCTGTAACAGGGCAAATAGGAGAATGTTAATTATAAAAAGTTACCTGGAGTTTGCAGTAAAGCCCGTGCCAGTTCATTTGACATATTTATGACAATAATGATAACAGCCATAAAACATGATGGGTAGCAGGTATGTGGCCAACCAGTCAATCATGTGACTGCTGCCAGAACACTTATATTGACAGTAGGGCTGTTAAAACATTTCCACAGCTATGAATAGTGCCCTTAGGGTTAGCTGTAAGACTGACATCTACACAGTTATTAATTTAGCTTTCCATTAGACAGCACTGTGCTATAGATGACGTCGAAATTTTGAGGGTTTTGGTGATACCTGATTTTATAATACTTGATCTGCTAAACATCTAGTCAGAACATGGAGTGTTGGTTGGATGTTGGTTCATCCTACATTTTAAAGTTTTCTTGCTCTACACAAAAGATTTTTGAGGTTTCTCAGATTGTTGCCTAAGCAGCGCTCTTAAAGATGCCTCCAGGAATTGAACAACCACTTGAAGAACCATTGACATGAAAATGTTCTTAAATAAAATCTAGTCTGTCTTGAAAAAGCTTCTTAAAACCTTCATTTCAATAAGAAATGCTAATGGTTTCCTAGTGGAATGATACTTAGTGTGTAGGATACCCGCTGGGTATTCCACAAAACAGGGTTTCTCAGTTTAGCCAGGAAATTTAAGCCCAAAGTCAGACCTGTCCAATGGAAAAAGAGCAGCGGGACATTTGAACAAACCTCAATGTTGGGTTGTCTGGCTATCTTCAAAATCCTGCTTTGTGGAATATCCCAATTCAACCTATTAGCTAAACACCCAGAGCAGGAAGACTCTGAAATGCTCAGGACGGAACGCTGGTATATTATTGTAATTGTTCCCGGGCAGATGGTTCTATACATTTATGTGTATATTATGTGCTTAAAAGTAAACATAAAGTACTTTTGGGATGTTCACAGGTCTTTTTGTAGCTCAAATGTTGCTCCTTTATTGCTCAGGAGAGAAAACAGCATGAGATAAAAATGAGCCATGAGATACTTCTGGCATCAAAACTGAGAAGAGTTGTGCTGGATGAGAAATGAGTTCTTTTTGGAATTTCTGTCTTTAGTTTGCATGAAAGTTCTGGTCTGAGCCAAACTGAGCACAGTGTGAGATGTTGAGGAGACTTTGAATGTTCTATTCTGTAGTGTCAGTGTCAAAGTGCACATTTTATTTATAAACAGGGGGTTGAGTTTCTTACAGAGCATACAGTATTAAGCATTTTGACTCCTAATAAATAAAAGCTGAATTTGCTTTTTAGCTAAGAAATAAAAGCTCCATGCTTTTTGTGTACAGGTTTAAAAATGAGTCAGATCTGAGGAGATGACGGATGTGAATACTGACAGTAAATCCAGTGTAACAACAACTATATTGACACTGTTCACGATGGATTATGTGCAAAGGCTTTGTGCACCACAAGCCGTGGCATGCGAGAGTACGGTCATAAATCATCACAGTGCGCTCTGATGTTTTTATTGAATGTGAAAGTGAAAATTTGATTGGCAGTACAAATTACACATACAGTAGTACAGATCTTTGCACTCTGGCCAGCTTTTTCTGGCTAGATTTCCTGGTCTCATGTTTCTTTCCTAGATGGCTCCTTTATACATGGTCAGTCTTAGAGTGGTTATTTCTGCACTTTCAGTTGCACTCGGAGACGGAGACAACGTGCTGACCACGCTGAGGACGGGAAAGACAGCAGGAGGGGACCAAGAGGGCCAAGGTGAGAAGGCATTTTGGTGCTTTTTTTGCATACAGGGAAAACAATATTTGTACAGTATCTCTTAAAATGTCTCAATGATACCACATATAGAAGATAATGCTTTGTTTTTCTGTTTTTGAGACTAAGACAAAATCATTAAATGCTGCTGCACCAGATATTCAGTCTTCTGTTGTACAAGGATGACGTAGGGCAGTGTTGCCACTTTTTAGCCCAGTTATGGAGTCTCCCACAAGTTGTTGACATTGAGTTTAAGGCTGTAGTACAGCTGTTTGGTCTCCATTGGAAGTTGCCTATTTGCACAAGGCATTATGGGACATGGGAATATCATAGATACGTGCTTTGATGTAGTGTTAGTTAGATAGCACTTTCACAAATGTTGAAGAGTTATTG
>BRDA01073795.1:0-49656 GCA_036984385.1 Crenuchus spilurus | reverse complement strand
CTCTCTCTCTCTCTCTCTCTCTCTCTCTCTCTCTCAGACTGTGAATCATAATCATTGTAATCTAAAGGATGTAAAATTTGATGTGCAGAATAAAGGGAAAGCCACTCAGCAGTCATGGTTGGGTTTACACTGTATAATTTCATTGACCATCCTGGCCTCTTAATTCTTCACTCTCAAAGCCGCACACATGGTCATAATGTTCTGAACCAGGGGAAGTGTGCAGTGGTATGTGTGGAGTACTCTAGGAGTTCCTTCATCTATAGGAAGACAGTCAGTCAGAATGATGGAATCAATTTAAGGACCAGTTACCACAAACTCACTAACCCCAACTCAACTGCACCCCCCCCCCCCAACACCACCACCAACATCCCACCACTGCACCGACAGTTTGCTTTTGTTGTTTGTTGGATACTTCAGAAATCACGCATAGATAGCAGCCTGTCACAGCCTTAAGAAAGCGACGAAACTGTGACAAATGGCTTTGCAAAGCACTTCTGACACACTTGGGAAAGCCCTAAAACCTCTGTGCCATACATGCCTAAGTGAGATCCAGCTTATTGTGTTATTATTATTATTTTTCCCTCCAGATTCCTTTGTGTGTGTGTGTGTGTGTGTGTGTGTGTGTGTGTGTGTGTGTGTGTGTGTGTGTGTGTGTTTTGCCTCGCCACACTGTGTCATGTTTTCTTGAGAAATGTGTTTCATAAATGATTCGCCCAGACTTCATGTGTCATTTGAGATGCACTGACAAAACTTCTCTTCCTCTCAAAGAAGGGGAAAAAATGTTATCTTCAAACAGCAAACTCTTTTCCTGAGGGACTCGCAGACTTCATCAGTGGCGCCTTATTGTTGAATTTCCATTTTCTTGGTTTTGAAGATACAATAAAGGCTTATGTTTGATACCGTGTGATGTGGTTTCGTCCGAGAGCAAAACAATCCCTTATTTTTAAAGAAAATCCCATATTCCCTAATGAATTGATAATTACAAACAGGATTGTCGCGATCTGTGGCTTGTTTTAGGGCTACAAAATATGGTCTCTCTGTTGGAGGACATGTTTTATGAGTTTGGAAAAGGAAAATAATTAGAAATCCTTGACAGTTCAGAAGAGCCGGGAGAAAAAAAATATATACAAAGGCCCACAACTTGACTCTTGATGCTGCCAGTGCATTTTTATATCGTATTATTTTAGAATTGTCCTTGCAGGACAATGTCAAAGGCCTGAACTTTGAATGGATGGAGGTCTGTGAGCTTGGAGAAGCTGAGTGAATGAATGATGAAGCTCAGTAAAAAAAGAATTTTACTGGCAGGTACTGAAAGTAGCCCCAGAACTTTTAAAATCTCTTAAACAGCTAAGGCAGCTGACATTACCCTGCTGTGTGCAAGGTCAGTAGTCTGTGTGAAATACCTGTTTAAAGAGTGAGAATATGTTCATATAATTACTACTGTGATCTGTAAGAGGATAAAGTGAAGAAAGCCAGGAACAGAAGAGAACTGCTTCTACATTTCAGCCAAACTTCATTTCCAGCTCAATAACTGTGTTTGAGGATGGTCCGTCACCGAGAATGAATTTACTGCAGACAGAGTGTATAAAAACAATGCTTTTTCAAAATGTCGATAGCCCAGAACTAATGCCATTTTAATGAGACTTATAAAATGAAATTTTAGCTATGCAGCTTAGTTTCTGCTACAACAGCAATAAACAAGGACTCCTCTGGAGAATTACAGCAACAGATGGACAGTTAGAGATCATTTATTTAAATATATATATATACACACAGTACCATGCAAAGGTTTTAGGCAAAGGTTAGAACTAACAGTCCAAAAAATAAGAACAATTCAATAAGTTTATGTATGGGGTTAACCCCTTCCAACCCTCTCCTCAAGGTCATTCAGTATTATTTGTAGATATCATCCAATACCTGGCTTGGTTCAATACTTTATTAAGGTAAAAATCTGCTGTTGATGGGATTTCATAAATCTCAAAGGCTGGAGCATTGAGGAGAACATCTGGAGCCAAAGACGTCCTGTGTTTGGTGTAACCTGGTGTCCATTTTTGAGAGGAAAGAGCTTTATTGCAGTTGTCTACTGGAACTCCTGCACTGGGAAGAGGAGTATCAGTCACATGATGGACTACTACCCTGTTTCCCTGAAAATAAGACAGTGTCTCATATAAATGTTATTTTTCCATGAAGACGAATGGACATTTATTGTTAAACAAAGAAAAAAAAAACATTTATTATATACTGTACAGTAGTTGTCTATATTGATCAATCTCAATAATTATCACAATATTACATTTTCTAACACTGTCATAGTTTTAAACATCTTTCTAAAAACATCAAACTAAATACATGAAATGTTACTATTAAAATATTAAAATGTTTATTGGCAGAACATAATATTGTAACGCTTTTCTGGATGAGAAATATGTTTACAGTCATCACTTTATTGTTGAAACAATGATTGCTGCCGGTCACAACCATTCTAAAATAACAACAGGCTAGAGAGCCAACAAGCTAACAGGCTAAAGCTAGCACTTGGTATGAACACACACTCACACAATGAGCCCCCTTCTTCTCCTTCTCTCTCTCTCTCTCACACACACACACACACACACACACACACACACAGTCACCTTGCACTCTCTCGCCCCGGACCCCCTACGCTCTCCCCCAATCACACCTTTAATTGACTGTAATGATCTGTAACAATCTGCCACAGCAGTTCCTGGACCACTTGTACAGCAGGGATGGTATTGCAGCTTCCAGCCACTAGATGGAGCATCACAAAAACTTTGCTAGGTCTTACTTTTGGGGGAGGCCTTATATTTAGCAATTTTCTGGGGATGTCTTATTTTCGGAGAAACACAATACTGTTGTCTCTGGACTGCCTCACAACCAAACATTTTTGGTGGCTTCATCAGATTTTATTCTCTACCACCATCTTCAGCTATGGGGAATCTAGCCAGCAAACTAACCCACCACAGTACCATTTACTTATGTACTGTGTGACGTTTTGCATAAGAGCTGTTACTAGACTGTGTGTTATACCAGCACTGTATTTTAAACCTGTACTTCACATGTGTGTGTGTGTGTGTGGGGGGGTAGCTATTAGCTGTAATTGGTGTTCTTTAGTAAACATACTTTAGCTGTTTGTGGTATTGTGTGTCTGGTGATCTCTGACCTTGCTTGCTATAACCTGCACCCATTGCCTACAGCTCAATGTATTTGACATTTGCTGAAGGTTAAAGGAGGGGACAGCTGTTATACTAACAGATGTCCACTACAACCTCCCAATGCACTATTACAACAGTTTGATATCCTTTGTGCAAAAATGCAAAAGACCTGGCAGAAGTAATGTTACACAAAATTGCATTGGCAAAGACATTGAAATTTCCATTTAACATCACAATTTCCAAATGCAGCTAACTCCTATTACATTGAGACATGTATGAGACACAGAGTGGAGTTTATTTTTCAGCTATTTCATAAATTGTTCACATATAAATCATATGCTGCAAGGCTAACATTGCAAACAAAGACTAGAACTCAGTAGTAAGCTAAATAGTTGTTCCCATAAAAACATTACCAAAATGTCTACCACATCTTAATTAAGGTTGCACAGATTAGTCACAGATAGTCAGTGTGGTTTAAGACACAGCATGACTTATTATAAGCTTTAAAAACTCATGCTACATTAGCTGTCTATACACAGACTTGGTGAAGATGAAGATAAACCATCAATTTAAGGGGTTAAGAGAATGTTGATGAATTAGGATGGGAATAATTGGGTTACTTAGGTGACGACTGAGGTCTAGTGTTTGTTGCAGCTCCAAACATGGCTGATTGATTGAGGTAAGAGAAAAATTTGTACATTTTCAAGGCATAGAAGGAGAACACTTGGCAATTACTGCTTAATGTTTTTTATTTACTCTTTAAAGAACAATGCAAGCAGCAGTGTGAGGCTGAATAACACTGTCATCAGAAGAAGGAGCATGTACCACCAGCCATACGTTGCCTATTGATGGTAAGCTCATCACAACTAACAAAGCTAAATACAGCACATATACCCCACACATAACTGTAGCTTACATAAGCACTAAATCCAAGAATGAACAGAGGGGAGTGGTGTATGCAGATGGGGTGCTGTATCCTCCAGTTGGCTTACACACCTGCAGACAAGCCATGGCAAAGCCACAATATGATTTTAGTGAGCCTTTCCTTTAACAGTACACTCTACTGTCTATCTCACTTTTCCAGGATGAGCACACGACTTATACTAAAATGAGATAGAAGACTATGAAAATGCTTCTACTGAGACACAGGAATCATCTTTTCTGAATTAAAGGTAATTTAGGCATCCTAAAGTTGGACTTTACCATGTACAAAACTGAATTTACAGTTATTCCTAATGCTTTAAATTAAGTAATCTAGAGCTACATGCTTAAATTCACACATTTCAACATTTAATTTAACCTAGTAGGCTTAAATTAGCCAGATGTAATTTGCAGCATGTGAATCCCTGTGTTTGCTTTCATACTTTTAATTAGATTTTTTAAATCACATAGTAAAATGATCAACTATGTTTATTCGTGCAGTGTTCAATTGAGCTTAGAGTACACAATTTTGGCTTCAAGTGGGGCTAGAAATCAGCAGTGTAAACAGTCCTCCAGTTTGGTTTGGCAGTTTCACATCTGAAGAGAGCCAGTAATGTGTAGAGTTGAAAGAATATTTTAAAACTGCTGACACTGCCCTGTGTTTAAGCATAGGGATGTATTTTTGACATAATTTGATATAATGTTGTTTCTTGTTTGAGTTGCTTGCTAACAAACCAGCTAACATGCTTTCAAAACAACTAAAACCCTAGAAGAAAAAGTAATTACCATCTAATCCCTTCACAGCAGCAGCACTATTGGTCAGAGACACAAATTTGTATGTCAGAATTCACCAAAGTTGAACTTGACGCAAAAGTTTGATGGTGAAATTTAGTCCATCTGTTATAGAACATCTCATTAAAATGAATGGAATTTCATGTGTAAAAATTCAGTGTGACAAAAACCCTAGTGTGACTGGATCTTTATCTACATGATGTTTGGAAATAGCAGTGGAATAAGTTACGTTCATTAGCGTTTATGCAATCAGTGGATTCTTTTATCCAGAGCAGCTTACATGATACATTTGAAACTTAATGTAGTATTATTTTTTCATTTTTTCTCATTTTTACCCCAATGTGTTTAGCCAATCGACCCACCCTTTCATTGACTCTCTCCATCATTTGTAATGTGCCTGACTCTAGGAGGCTCCTCTGATGCATGTGAAGTCAAGCCACTGCCTCTTTTTAAGCTGCTGCCGATACATCACTGCCGGGCAGTCAATGTGCTCGGAGGAAAGCGCAGGTTCCCCAGTTCTGATGGATTGATGGGGAGAGTGTGCCATCTTACCTAACCGGAGAGAGCACAGCCAATTTTTGCTCTCTCGGGCCCAGCTTCTGATGGCAAGCAGCATGATGAGATCGTAGTGAGCCCAAGGACTCTTAATGGTATAGAGTTTTGTGATTGTCCAAACCAAGAATCCATCCTCAGTCTGCCATGTGGGAGTGAGTAATGTTACCCACTACACTATACCAACCACTGAGTACATAAATGAAGATTTTTGCTCTTTGTGATAGCTGTAAATGCCCACTATGTGATATTAATTTAAGTGTAAACCGCAGCTGTGATTAGTAGTTTCACACATTTATCTTTGTTTTAGATTGACACTGATAATTGAGAAAGTGTTGTTGATTATTTAGCTAGTTTTTTACCTATCGAAGATGCTCTCATCTTATCTAACCTTGACTGTAGAGGCTATCTGACTGGCTGGCTTCTTTTATGGATACTTAACTTGTGTTATATCTGCATGTTCTGCTTTGAGAAATCAGTTTCAGTTGATTAAAGCTGCTGGATTGTGTTCAAGACACATTCTCCAAATTCCACATTTATAATAAGTTAGGTATGTGAATTATTCCTGAGAAGACATACTTTCTCCTTGGGGTTCTGTAGCTGTGATATGCTCATTGACATGACAGGAGCATGAATATGACAGTGCAAGAGTGTGTAAGCTCTCATGTTACACGCCTTTGTGACACTGCTTGCTGATTTAAACATTACAATGTGCCTATGTTCCTGAAGAAGGTAATCTTTGACATGTGAGAGGAATTTGAATTGCGTATGTGTGAGGGGCTAACCTTTTCCTTACCAACACTCATGTGCCCGAGGGCTAGAGGTGTGAAAAGGGGCTTAGCCTTGCTGAAAAACCATTTTGCTCCCAATCTGGTAGAATGGGCCACAGGTAAATTGAGGGCACCTCCAGGGAGTTAAAGCAGGCTTGTCAAATGTCAGGTTTGAGACATTCCAAAAGTCAAAGGGCATGTGAGCAGGGCCAGATGCTGCAATGCATCGTCTTGACTGGTTAGCGCAATCTCTGTGAACAGCCCCCAAGGAGGTAGATGGAGGATGGGGGGTGGTGGGCTGTGATGCATTTCTGAAAATTACTTACCATATTCATGCTTTAAGCATTGACATTTCCCAACTAAGCTATGCACAAATGTATAATTAGCTACTCCAGATTGAGCATGCATTTCTCGAGAGAGACTTGAAGTCATCTTTCACCTCAGAATTCAGGAATCTTGTCAATATCTACTTTGTTTAGATGCCTAAAGCTTCCTATTTTGCCTAAAAAGGCTTAAAGCAATAGTTTGGCGAAAAGTCAAGACTGTAGAAAATCAATACACAATTCTGATCAGCCAAGTCTGAAGATTCTTTGATTTTCACTGGATTTGTCTCCAAGGCTAAGCTCACATACAGTAATAACAACGATGTCTGAATAATTATGCTTGCCTCAAGTCACAGTGAATTGTAAAGTATGGTAAATTACACTTGATTATGAGGTTACTGAAACTGTAAAACAAGCATGTGGCTAAATGTCTTTCATTTTTATATAGATAAGAGTATGTCACATACACAATCAGAAACCACAGAAAGCAAAAAACGGCTGATGATTTAGACATGATTTAAAGCTAATTGAAGGGTACACGCTTCCATTGTTTATTGTAGTTCGTTAGCCTTTTAGGTCCAGCATAAAACTAAAAAACTTTGTAAGCATAACATTAGCCTGAACACATACAAGGAAAATATTATTTTAGATGAGTTATTATTTCTTAAGAATTATAAAAAATTGACTACTTGTACTTTTGCTCAAAAGTACAGATTTCAAAGACTGGGAGATTTTTATCTTTTTTTCCTCACCAATTAGTTGAGTTCCTGGGCTTAATTCAATCAATTTTATCAACTCACTCAGCCAAAAACTATTTCAGTGTACAACAAAACTGGCCACAATGCTCATATTTCTTGGTGTAGGGACTGGTCCCACATAGTCATCAGAAGAACTCATTTTAATTTTTCTATAGTTAAAATGTTTACTTTTTTTGTAATTTTTTTTAATAGTATACTTGAGTATGTAACTGAATATTGTAAATATTGTCTCAAGTCTGACATTCTCACTTGTTTTTTATTGCTGTGTAAAGAACAAAACCAAGTGGACGATGAAACTATCAAACAGGTGCCAACAAAGGGGGGAATACCACCAGCCTTGCGCACCCTAGTAATGCTGAGTAACAAGCAGCAGTTTTGTGGAAATAACCTAACAGCCAAATAAGTTCAGATTTGGGAAAAGGGGAGGGGGAAATAGAGGAACTTCTGTGGCATCATATATGCTCAAACACACTAAAAAACTTGTTTACTTTCACTCATTATTGGTTCCACACTTTCACTTTTAATTGATTTTGGTCTAAAAAGTACCTAAACTTGGGGCTATTTAAAGAAATAGACAAAGTGTAAAAAGCACACATATATGCGATCTCTTGTCATGTCTGCAGAGTCTGAGTCATCACAGACTGAGTATGAAGATAAGTAGCAATGCTCTACCTATCTAAATGAATGCTGGTGCTACTAAGTGGAGATACCAAGGCTCATCCATGGCTGATTGCAGAACTAACCTGGAGCAGTGGCATCCTAAAGAGTTCATCCTGACCACACACACACACACACACACACACACACACACATCTCCAGAGTACAGCAGTAGAGGCCATTGTCACAAAATATATGTCACTAGATAAGTGATGGCACCATACTGGTCTGGTTTGAAGCCATAGTGGGCTTTGAGTAGTGGGTAGTGCTGGCGGGGGGGGGGGGCATTTAGGCAAGTTATATGGGCAAAAGCATGACCATTACAATTAGATGACAAGAAGAAAAGCAGTTGAGCACATCTATCCATCCATCTATCCATCCATCCATCTATCCATCCATCTATCCATCCATCTATCCATCCATCCATCTATCCATCCATCTATCCATCCATCTATGGCATTGTCCTCATTTCATGTTGCTCCTTTCCTTTCTTATCAGTTACTGAACTCTTGCTGTTGTCCAGCATGTTTATCATTACATTCCTCTACATTTGATCAAAAAGGCTCTAATGTCACTTTGACAATCCTGAAGGGAAGAAAGACTGTACAGTTTTATCATTGCTGCAGATCAGTACGGGGCACCTCTTATCTCCCTCTTGTTACAAAACCTTACAGCAAAGCCCTGACTTAGACTTTCTCTGTTATGGTAGCACTTTTCACATGAGGAGCTTACAGTGACTCATCATTTGAAACATGTAGCCTTGTTTCTACATGAATAAACGACATGTGCTGGTTTTGTCATATATTATTGTGGTGATGTTGTTTATTTTATTCATGTAGAAATAATTTGAATTAAGCAAATTCAGCTCGGCAGTGTACAAAGTACAAATACAAGCACAAGCACTATTATAGATATGGTGGTTCTCATGTTTGCATTTATGCTCTTATTGTTCTTACTCTTTATTGTTCAGTTATTCTGCTTTATTATTCAGTGCTGTAAATCATTCACTACTCTGGACTTATTGTGTAATTTATGGAATTGAAGTGAGAGTCTATATATATGCTCTTACGACTTAAAGGGGTGAAACTTGAATGCTGTTGGAATATCATAGCCTCGTATTTACAGCATATTAGAGTTGAAGGGGTGTTATCCAAGGTGGCTGTTTAATTGCTGGATGCTGTTTTACAGGCTCATTTCCATGCCACCGCCATGAATAAATTCCCTGTGACAATATTTGCACTTTGTGAGTAAACAGGCGCAGTGGCGGCTCCTCGTTTGCATATCATTAATTTGTCTGTGTCTTGCTGCGGCCCACCGGCGCTATCGAAGCCCCATGTCAGCCGTCACGTCGCAACCAGTGCCCCCTTTGCCCACCGCCCACTGACGCTGTAGCATTTATCTGAGAAATGCCAAGCCACGGATGTGACATGGCGTGGACGGACGCTCTGACCCGATGGGGGCGATGCTGGCCCTGCCTAGAAGGGGGCCCTTGCCGCCAGCTCCGCTGTGTGAAACCCATACAAATTGAAGGGCTTTCTGATACCCCCACAGGCCTGATGAGCACACATTTCTAAAATAAAGATAGATGCTGAGTTCAATTTGGTGCTCTTGTTTCTGATTTTGTCAGGCCAGGGGTGGAAATGACAGTGAAGATGAGGCAAGCTGTCAGTCAACCTCAATAGGCCTGCTGTGCACTCGCATTGACTGTAGAGTATAATGTTAGTCTTTAAAATTCTGACATACATACTGTTCAAAGTTTGGAATCACCTTTTAAAAGTTTGGACCTGTGCGACACAGTTTGTTGAGGATTGTTTGCTTGTTTGATTGACATTTGTTGCAACCCAGAAAGTTGAGGATGTTGTTAACAAAAATTAAGAACAGAGCTGTATTTTATATGGTCTCATGGAGAAAGCAGTATAATTATAGGAATAAATCAATAAAAATCAATGTCCAGACAAGCCCCGAGTGACTCAGCGGACTAAGTCGCTGGCACTATGATCAGAGGATCACAAGTTTGAATCCCACTCATGCTGCTTGCCATTGACAGCCGGGGACCAAGAGAACAAAATTGGCCATACTCTCTGAGGGTGGGTAGATGGCACTCTTTCCCCATCACTATTACCATGCAATGTTTGCTTGCTCAGGCATCTGCCAGCTGATCCATCACAGCTGGGGATCCTACACTTTCCCAGCAATGATGTATTGGCAGCAGTTGGAAAAGATGAGGGGGCTGACTTCACATGCATCAGAGGAGGCTGTGCTAGTCTACACCTTTGGAGAGTCAGAGACATTGTAAGTGACTGGGAGAGTCCTAGTGGATGTCTGGGTTGATTAGCTACCACTACACTGGGAGAAAAATTGGGTCAAAATGCATTCAAAAAAACTTTTTTAAATTAAATTAAAATTAACATCCAGAATACTTTTTTTTTTTTTTTTTTTTTTTTTTTTTAGAGCAGTCATGAAATCTGATGAATGAGAAAATAATGGAATACACACACATGTTGTACTGGCTTTCACTTAGCAATGTCTTGACGTCCTGCAACTTTAAACTGGTGGTGATAGCAACCAGCATTCAGATACAACACAAAATTGCATTTTACTTACTATTCAAAACTACAAGCGAACATGACAAAAATGATAGTTCTCTGGATACTATTTGCACTTTAGTTTATCTGCATGTACGTCTCCACCATGCAGTGGCTTTAAAAATACACTTTAAGTCAAAAGCTCAGACATCAGGCAGTGTATTCATAACCATTTCAAGAAAAGGCATTTTGTGAGGTAGCTTTTAGAGGCATTAAACACTTTGGACATCTGGTTCCCATCACCACCACTGTGAGCTGTTCTGAGTTTCTCTATAATGATGACATTCACTTCAAACCAGTGTGAATGACTTTGTTTACATCTTAATGATTAAGTTGTGCAGGAAATCTGAAAAGTGGACATAAGTGGTTTTAGGGCCACTTTTCATGTCATGTCTGCTATCAGGTTCTCAGGTATCTCCAGTAAAGGCTACTGTAGTGATCATATTGTTAAGCACTGGGTGCTACTGACCATATTTTAGGATCTCTTTTAGTGCTTCACACATCTTGTTCAATGCAACATCCTTTTGTTAATGCGTTATAGCCACTGTGTTATATTACTGAATGGCTCAATATGAGTCTCAGTGTGAGTGCTAATTAAATCACTCACTTAAAACACATTAGCATTCATATTCTCATGTGAATCAGACATCACTTTACTTCTTCAGTCTGTCTGCAGCTAATTGCATTCTTTCTGGTTTCCTGGCCATGACCCACCTCTGCCTTGTACCCTGTGCTGGGATCTGTCACTTTATTCCAATCTACATCCTCCACCAATTATCTTACCCAGCCACTTGAAAGTAAACAGGGTTGCATTCAACGTTCTTTCTTCTAAAGTCCACCTAGCTCCATTATTCCTCTGTCAGACAGTCAACCTTTTCTCCAGTCTTTCTTCCAGACATTTTAGTGGGTGTTTCTTTTCACCTGGTGATTGGTTTTAGTGCAGGTTCTCTGGAATGAGGCTAGTGAGTGAATGCCGTCCCACTGCTTCCCCCCATGCGGAACAGCATTAGAGCAATAAAACCCTCACAGACACACTCATGGCCCTTATTGACTTGTCAAAAGAATGGAGGGCTATAATACAGTACACTCTCAACAACATGATAAAACATGAAAAAAAGTACTCTGCAGAAAAACAAGTGAGCTTTTATGACTTTCCAACTGGGTTTTGACAGACATGGTGGTTTACTTTGATCGTAGTCATTTTTTTGTGGGGTTTGTGTGCGTAGGGTCAGCAGATGAAAAGCATTTATTTCAGTACTTGAAAGTAGAGAAAAAAGACATTTAAAGAAATGTGTACTTTAACAAATATGTTTAGACTGAAACAAAGAAAACCATAAGGCCATTGCTGTTGAGCCTTTTACCATAGACCAAGAGTGAACTTTCATGGAGAGCCTGGAGAGTGCATTTTGCCCTAAGAACAAATGTTTAATAGGTTTAGTATTCAAAATGGGCTGCTTATGAAATGAGGAAAGCAGGTAAACAAGGGGCTAAACTAAGTGACTGTATGTGTGTGTTCATACAATTTAAGGGGAAAATGTCCTGACTATGTAATACATATGAGACATACTGCTATTGCATATTTGTTATAATCCCTTATATAGTAAATATGAGACATGCATAATGGTTTCAAATGTAAAAACTACAGAAATATTTAACATTACCAAGTAAAAAAAATTATATATATATACGTATATTTATCAATAGTGCAATGGCCAGGAGGAGATGAATGCAGTCTTTATTATAGAATACCTAAAACTGTGGCTAGGAAACAAAACTACGGCTGTGACTGGACTAAGAATGAAAATAAACTGTTACTGAAGACAAACAGTGATGGACCCGACTGTGAAACTTTATAGCACACTTAATCAACACATGATGAAACAGCAGGGCTGTGCAAAGGATGAGACATGATGTGGCTTGGGGTGGAGACATGAAGTGAAAAAAAGCACGTGGGGACAGGATGGTACTTGGGAAATATATACAGACAAGGCATGAGGACAGAGGCAGGGCCAGGGGTGAGGCTGTCATTACAGGGTTACAATATTTTCTACATATTTACATTTATTTTACCAAATTTTTTCTATTTACAGTCACTTTAATTGTGCATATATGTGCATGTATGTATATATACACTATTAGTCCAAATATTTGTGGATACCCAGTTGTAGATACCCAGGATACCCAGGATACACGTGATCCACTGCAATGCTCCAAAAATCAAATAGAATATCTTCCCTGGACAGTAGAGACAAAAAGCGGCAACTTAAAAAATTGCTTTGATTTATGATTATTTAAATGAACATGTGTCCATATATTTTTGTCCATATGTGTAATGTATGCTGTTGTATGTATGAATGTTGTCCAAAGTATAAAAACAGATGTCTTTTTTTCTTTTGTGTGCTTACAGCTGACTGACACAAACACAACTAAATACTTCCCAAAAGGTTTCATGCCACTCTCGATTGTGTTACTGTGTTTTAAATGGAATTTGACAGTCGTACTGAAACCAGTCAAATGCATAATATCCCTGATTCCCACCTCCACTGTACATCAGTGATTGTGAACCCTGAACCTTAAAGTTTGAACACTTGATCCATCTGATGATGCTTTTTGGCTGGCTTTGTTGTTTTGTCTCCAAATTAGCAGTCTCTGATTTCTCCCTGCGTTATGTGGATTAACTTTCCAGAGGGCTATTTATAATGGACCTGAAGTCCATGCCCAGACAAAAAAGTTATTATAGGAAAAAAAGGTCACTGTGAAATGCCTCAGAAAACGTCTGTCCACACCATTCTGCTCTGTATTGTTGTCTGTGATTTATTTGCCATCTGTAAACGTGATGGCTTTTCCAGCGTCCTCGTAATTATCTGGCCAAAAACAGGGACCTCTCTTTCCCACCTCATAACCATATTATTAAAGAAAGCAATTTATGAAATGAATTTTGGCTACTATAGTTCTGTATGATCTAACCACAAAAAGAAAGAGATATGTTTTTTTTCTGATCATAATGCACGTTATAAAAGAGCTTGCCTCTGTCTCCCAACACTGATAAATGTTAACAAAACCAAGTCAATAAAAAGAATAGTGCTCCTTTAGATAGCAATATTTCATGGATATAATTATTTCCTTTTTTCACCCTGAAAAGCCTTAGCATTGTGAAATAGGTTGCCATTACTCTGTTGCCATTTTTCTTCTCATCCCAAATACAATGGCTCTGATTAATTAGTGAGGACAGAGAATATCAATGGCAGCCACATTTGCTTGGCACACATAAAGTAGGAAGGAGTCGGTGAGGCTCCACATGGTGCATAAGTGCAGCTTGATAGCAGCTAATTGGCTCCCTGGGTTCCTAGATGTGCCTTTGCTGCTTGTTTCATCACACCGCTCTGATGCCACTGCATCAAAACAATTAACCGTTAGCTTTGATAAGCGATATCATACAGGCATATCTACTGAACAAACCAAAACACAGCATGATGCCTGTAAGTACGACGAATGCTTATCACTCTCGTACTGGCCGCCTTCTCCGAGATAAAGAATCACCTTTTTTGCTTGTTTATGTGTTTATTTTTTTAGCAGAATGCACAAATTAATTGCGGGCTGTAAAAAAAGACAATAAAAATGTTTAATTTTATGAAAAATCCCTCCAGTCTTTTTTTTCCATTGTGCTTTTTTGTTTCCACTTTAATTGATCCTACCAAATTACGTCGTTTATAACAAGTTGGTTAATTAAGCATTGCAGTGGAGTCAACTATACAAAGGTCTATTGTTCCAATAAAGATTTTCCTTCTGTGCTGTCACTCATGAAGACTTATTGTAACAATCATATCACATTAAACACATTTAAAGTTAATGACTAGCAGGGCCTCTTTAGTGTAAGGACTCTGGGAAAGGACTCTGAAAGCTGTGTGAAACTGATGCAGGCTTGGAAAGATACTGACTTCTTTGTACTTGAGGCTGAAGGACCTGAAGTCTACCCAGAGGAATATTCTTTTGCTCATATCTTTTTGCTGTTTTATTGCTTAGAAGACATAAAGCCAATTCTTCTAAAATTACTTAGAAATAGCATAAGACAAGAAAACATCAGGTTTCTGGTTCATATAACAATTATAATTTCTGTTCACAGCATCACGAAAGAGAAGGTTCTTAATCTTGAATGAGAGATGTTCTAGATCAGATTGATATTCCTGTCTTTAGTAAACATGAGTTTTATTATTGTGGCAAATCTGAGCACAGTGTTATTGAGATCTGTACAAAACCTCGAGGAGACATGTGAGAGATTACTGAGGTCTGTTTCTCAAGATAAATATCTGAGCAGCGGGAGACTTAGCCAAAAGTCTCATTTGTGACTTTGTCTGATCTCATTGTATTCTAGGAGAAACTATTGAGATGTTACTGAGATCTTTTTGGCTATTTTAAGATGTTTTAAGGTTTACATTACAGATACTGCATCATGGTTTTCAGTAGCCAACAGCAAGTCAAATGCTCTGAGTACAAAAAGATTCATTTTCTATAAAAGCCACAGAAATGTACATTTTCTACATAGATATCCACCTTCCTACCTACGTCATCCTACAGACACTCACACACATACTCTCTCTCTCTGTGAGTCAAGTCCTGGCTACTGAGAAAATTAGCTTTTGTTTTTAAGTGTCTTGTGCCATTTTGCTATGGGGGGTAGCTGCAGCCTGGTGGCAGGGTAGCCATGGCCTGGTGGGACCTGGCAGGACATGACTGAAGTGCCCTTGATCAAGGCACCTAGCCCCCAACTGCTCCAGGGCCACCTTGGAGAGGGTCTAACCACCACTTTGGTCATGTGTACTCACTGCATGGATGAGTTAAATGTGGAGGTCAAATTCCTCTGTGTCACTGTCAGTTTCACTTTTTCCACCAATTTGCTCTAGAACACTAACGTTAAAATTAGTAACACCAGCACTAACGTTGGGAATATTTTACCCGGTATAAAATTCCAGATAAAATATAGTTTTCATCAATTTATTTTAAAAGTACAACACTGTATGACAAGTTTTGGAACCCTTCTTTAATTTTACATCACATAAATAAAAAGGTACCATGGATGACCCTATAAAAAAGCAGAAAAATTATTGGAAAATCAGGTAATCCTTAACAGGTAATGTCCTAACAAAAAAAATAATGCTACTGGGAACTTGGTCTTTGGTCCACCCATTCCTGGGACATCTGAGCCCTGTCTGATAAAGGCACAGTTTTCCTGCATGGTAAATTCCACACATAAAATATGTTACTCTCTATCACTAACGTCAGGTGAAAATCACCCGAACGCACGCCTCTTGAAAAAACCATAGATGGGAGGAGGGAATCAACCATACCATTAATGACATCAATGAGAGCCCTGAAGCTACCCAAAGTCCCATGCAACTCAGACAGCAGCAACACAATGAAAATCACATGTCAAAATTGTGTGGGTGTTAGCGTTCTACGGTTAAGAAGGGACAACAGTAACTACTATGTCTTAGACTACTCTATGTTTGGCTAGATGCCCTGTCTGAATTCAGTTATTCAAAGGATTTCAGGTGCCAATCAGAATGTGGTTGATTTGATATTCTCATAATGAATAAAGTAAAAATAAGCTGTAGCTAGCATTTGACTTGCATACAGTAGATGACTGTGGTTGGTTTGGGATCAAATAATAAGAAAGAAGGAAGAACCAACTCTTTCAGCACAATGTGACACATGTAGGAATTTGATTCCACCTTTATCCCATCTATTCGGAAAACACACATATGCACACTGGGGAGCAGTGACCACACCCATACCCAGAGTGATGGGCAGCCCCATCATCTGTGACACCCTGGGGGCAGTTGGGGGTCAGATACTCTTCATCCATGTTCTGCTGGCTTACAAACCAGCAACTGTTTGGTTCAAATCCAACTTCTCTAAGCTCACTTGATATAGCAGAGTGTTACTAGCTTATTTAGAAGCATGTGTAAGTTATCTTGCTAGGGAAAAATCTTGTGAATGTAGTCAGTAGAATGGTTTGCCTATCAAAATATTCCACAACGGAATATTATTATCTCACATTGACAGTTATTACAGTTATGCTGGCTCATATTCGTAATAACACCAGTGTGCTTACATCTCACATATTTGTTTTTACTGGAGAATGTGCTCAGATTCAGGCAGTACAGCCGCTGATCTCCTTGAATCTTAACAGTTGTTATTTACACTTTGGAGCATTTTTAATTTGCTCTGTTAAAGATCTCTTTCAGTAAGAAGAAGTGGTGTCCATTAGCATGTTTAATAGAGGGCCGTGATTAATACCTCTCACAAGTTAATGAATAATTCATGTAATTAATGTCGTCGGACAACTATCCATTAACTCAGATCAGTTTCTTTAGCGAGTTAATTTGTGACTGTTAATTTAAAAATATATATTTAAAGAGAATAGGTGTGTCTAATGAGCTGGTCCAAGTTGCCATTTTGGTTCATGATGGGGAACAAGAAGGTGATGGCTCATTTCATCATATTATCATATTTTGCTGTTATCATATTATCACATTATCCTCATTAAATCCACATGACATTCTTCAAGCTTTTAAAATCCTAACTGCCGACTCGATATGAGCATTTCATGGCATACTACAGTCCAATAGAAATGTTCCAAAATGATTTACAAAATGCTAATAAAAAATTATAAAATAATAATATAAAAATAATAAAAAAATAATAAAAAAATCCAAATTGTTAAAATGTTGAATAAAGCTGTAATTCAAAAATAAATCTAAACATGCTTATAACTCTTTGTAATTTATATATACCTTAAGTACTATATTATCGTTATCATTAATTCTGTGATAACCTGTTGTAACCCAGGTGTTCTCATTATAATGAATCATAATTAATTGCCTGGGCAGAAATAAAAATAACTTATAATTACTACTATTATATCACTTACTAACACATGTAAAAGCATTCAAAACATGTAAAATGTCACCATTGAGTGATGCATTTATGCATTATCCAGATGCTCTTATCCAGTCCAGAATGACTTAGACAGGTGATGTAAGTGAATATAGTGTTAGGAGTCTTGCCCGTGGATTCTTCGGGGTTATAGCATGGTTTGCTTGTCTTGACTGGAAATCAAACTTGTCTGCCATGTTGGACGCAGCTGTGCTACACAGTGCACTGAGATATCAATCACTGAGCTTGAACTAAGGGAGAAGTAGGGTTGGTTGTCACACTTTCTGCTCTTCCTGCCTTCTCTCCTGAACTGATAGCATCCATTCTTAAACACAGTGAAAGTCTAGGATGTTCTGTTATGATGTACATTATTATGGACTTCTTTGACAGGATGAAACATTATGTTTTGAATATTGATTGTGCATTTGTGTTATGGGGGTTGATTATCACAAATATGAACTCTTATGTTAATCCTGCAATCCTGTAGTTGTCATGTCATGTCCCCCGCCATCATTGCTTTGTGATGGTAGGCTGTACAGATGAGTCACTTCTCTCCAATGTCCTCATTGCTTGTAGAAGACTAGCACCTCATAATTCAGGCCATGTCTTGTTATCCATCCAGGTTATTCTTGGTCTTCCACGTCTTCAGACTCCCTCCACAAGTCCCGTCATAACACTTGCTTCAGTGCTCTCATGTGCTGCCTCATCACATGACCGAAGTAACGTAATGGGGGAATTAATGTGCAGCAGTGACTCCTTCTCAGTTCTGGCATCTCACAGACTTGCTCAGTGGTCATCATCTTCATCCAGGAGATCTTCAGCAACTTCCTGATGCACTTGTTCTCAAAAGTCTGAATACGTCTTCTTCTTCTTTCTTCAGTGTCCAGGCTTCACATCCATATGTAGCTACTGGCCAGACCAAGACTTTCATCAGTCTTAGTTTGCAGTTGGTGCTCATTAACTTGCTTTTCCACATCTTTGAAGTTGTACCACATCCTGTAATTGTAGAAAGTAGAGAATTACATTTAAGTTTCTCAAATAAGAGCCACAAATGTGGACCTTTGTTTAAAGACAACCACAGTAAATACAAAATGAGATCAAATTGCTCTGAACTTGATGTTGGTAAATAGTAAAAAAAATACATTTATGTGTAAAACTTATGTTAAAAATAACATTTAAATAAAAATATCACACAGTAGCCAAAGTAAAGAGCAATTTAAAATCTTAACATGATTAATTTAATTTACATTTTTGTAAGTGGTGTCACAAATCCCAAACTATTCAATATGGAACTTAATAAACATATATTAACAAACTGGAATTAAACAGTTATATAGAGATGTATAGATAAGCTGTGCTCTTACCGGTAGGCACTTTTGATTTGCCCACTTCTGAGGCAGCTATGCTAAAGAGCATGATGAACACTTTCAAAAATGCATTTTTTCATTTCTGTGAGAAAAGCAGAAAAAACTCACCTCACATCAGAATTATTGTAGTTACAGATATAGTAAGTAGATGAATTACCCCTGCCCTCGCTGTCTAATGTCTTAGTGTCCGTATATCTTCAGAATTCCCCACAGTGTACTAGATATTAGCAGTGTGACAACCAACCAATATGACAACCGACACTGGCGTCGGTATCACGGTTAATGATAACATTTTAATAACGCAAGCCAGTCTCACAGATACATATTATAGGTATTTTATCTTTATGCATAGGCCTTTATGTGGTTTATTTGTGACATTATAAGTGCAGTGACACTTGTATAACAACATGTTTTTAAGCTATCAAAGAATCAATTGTAGTAAATATAGCATGTATACGTCAGAGATTAGATATACTTTTTCATTACATGGTAGGTGTCAATGCTGTATAATGGGACACACATGAAGTGGTTGAAAACAACGTTTAATCACTGTTCTGTATAATACTCTGGAAGCTTTGGAGGGTAGTCCTTTACAATCATAATAAATATCAGATGATTGCCAATTTGCGATAGAGTAGCTAATACACTAGAACAGCTAATAACACATGTACTAAAATATTAGAGTACTTTTCATATTGCCTTTGTATACATAAATAGATACACATGTCTAAATGTTTGGCAACCAGGACATAAGTAGGTTAACAGCCACCAAGGTGTCCCTTTAAAAAAATGGACATGGTGGAGGAAACTACTCAGCCTTGGATTATGGAGTTATTTGTCAGCACCATGCCCATTAATTTTGTTTAACAGGACACCTCAGCGACCATTATTACATACTTTAAAGGCATCATTAAAGCTCATTTGTATGTTTATATGTTTAGGTTAAAATATGCTACAATCACAATTATGTACAATTACCATTTAATCCCATATTTAAGCATATAGGCTTCAGATTTTTTTTGCCATTACAATTTGGAGGTACAGTGCCTTGAGGGAGTTTTTCCTTGCCACTGTCGCCTCGGCTTGCTCACATCGGGCTTAGAATTAAAATGTCTGATACTGATTATGTTAAGCTGCTTTGTGACAATGTCCATTGTAAAAAGCAATATATAAATAAATTTTGATTGATTGATTGATTGACAATGGAACCTTGGTTTTAATAATTTCTCTGTTCTAAATGCCTGATGATAACCGAAACGAACGATAAACGAAACAATATTTCCCATAACAAAAACATACATTTTATATAGAATAACTATAGTTTTAGAAAACAATGAGAAATAAATACAAAAGACTAATGAAATGGATAAATGAACATTAAGCATTGCTCTTATGAGTTTATGCTCTGTTTTAGTGTGTGCCAGTGTGGTCCAGCCGGCAGCTTTTGTTTTGTACACCCGTTCTTGGGATTCTCAGACGCTATTTGTTTTTGCACCAGTTTTAAAGCAGTAGTGGTAGTGTGAAGTGTTTTAGTTTTTAGCGTTACCAACAAGAAATAAAACCAGAATGAACAACAAATACATAGATGGCTTCTTTGTTTTTTCAAAATTAGCGATGAACCATATGGGCACACCAATGAAAACCAGACAGATGAATGATAACTGAGACAATATTTCCCCGAAAAAAGTTGACAGTAATGTAATTGTACAGTAACCAGGACAAACAAGAACAAAGGCTCGACTGTACAAGGTTTTGATATGGCACCTCTGATAAACATATAACTTTAAGCTGTGTTCCACTTGAACTGGGAAGTTGGAATTTCAGTCTGATTTCCTACTTGGAAAGTTGTGAGAGCTTCCCCAACCCCTCAAATTCCAAGATGGCTGCACCGCATATCAGCAGTTTTCAAGCTGTAGTGTGATACTGTTTATTAGCACTTCTGTCAATTTGTGTCTCATTAAATTAGTTGTGCGCACATTACTGTCCAGCTTCTATCTGTGAACATGTTGCTACAATGTTTAGATGTGAGAAAACATCCAATAATGTGCTATTATTATTTGGTATTGCTAAACATGGCAATCCTGGCAAGATTTCTGAATGCTTTATTGGTGCACGTTCAACTCGGATGCTTATAAAATTGTCGAGAAAGAAAAGTCCATTTTAAACTTTAAATTAAGCACATTTGAGTTTAGTTTGAATGGCTGTAATTTTTTGTTCCAGAAACTCCAGACATCATCTCAATTTGTGGTAATTTTCTTTTCTTAAATGGTTTTCTTGAGTGTGAAAGCACAGCTGTTGTATTAAGTAAATCTCTGAAGCATGAGCAAGTTTGTAAAGTGGTATTGTTCTTAACCCTTGTTTTCAGTTTCTGAAATATAAAATGTTTGTTCCATATTTTTGTGGACAAACGGTTATTTTCATTCATTTTCCTGCCACCAAATCTCACACATTAGTCATTCTGACATGAAAGCGGAGGACAGAATTGATGTCTGAGAGCTGTCCAAGTCTTCTGCTCCACTCAGTGAATTGTCACTCTGTTTGTGTCAGCTCTAATGGTTACATATTGCTTTCTATTGTGATGTACTGTAACCACAGTCCTTTTCTCATGAAGTGGACAGAGGATTGTGTCAGACTAGTAATGGTCTTGAGGTAAATGGATTGAGACAAGCTGTTCTCATGAAAGGACCTGCTCAAGGCAGTGAGCATTGTTTAGTCTCTTTTGTTTTTCTACCAAAATATAAAAGCATTCTGTTTGGTATTCAGGTAAAAGTTATGGACACGTATCAGTTAAAGAACAGAGCTCCAATGTCTCGACTTCTCACATACAGAACGTGCCGTCTATATGCACACCTGCTAGACTCATTATGTTCAGGGTATGAAATCTTTCCAAGTCCCAACAATTTGACGATTTAATGGTGATCTATAAAAATGTGTGAGAGGGGCTCTCTGGGAAAGGTTCTATGGCAGAGCTGCACAGAAAGCAGAAACAAATACTAGTTCATTGCCTGGACATTATAGTCCAATGGAACTCCAGACTGCTGGCTCATGTCTCAGAGGCTAGCCTGTCTGTGTCTGAATCTGTCTACACCATTCTTTTACATAGCGTTCTGCTTCATCACTAGATCACTGTTTTCTTAAAGTTGTTTTTCAAGAGAAAAGGAGACTTTACTTGGAGAGAAATACATGAAAATACATATACTTTTAAAATAAAGGTGCCAAAAAGGAGTTTTACAGGAATTACTATATAAAAAAATATAATTGGAAGCTTATTTGTGCCCCCCCCAGGGAAAACCAGGTCAAAGTCTTTTTTTTTTTTTTTTTCAAAACAACTTTTTTGTGAATTTGTTTTTGATCAAAATATGTACTACAATAGATATCTGAGACTATTGTCTTTCATTTACAGCAATAAAACCAAGTGGCTAAGTTTTGTCACTAATGTGAGTGACACGATATTGACACGTTATCTCAATAAGTTGTCCAGTGACTTTGGCCTAGTTTTCCCTGGCGGGGTCACATTTATGAATGAATATTCAGGAGACTAAAATTGGTTTGTCTAAGAAATTTCTCCAAAGAAACATATAGTGTCCATCCATAAAATGTAAGTAGAATGAAGACTGAAATAAACTGGAATTAACAAGAGTAGTGTTGACTTTAACCTGTCTATACTAGCTGAGATGATTCTCTTAATGGAAACAAAGCACTGTTGTACATCACTCTGTATAAGAACGTCTACCAAATGCCATAAATATAAATGTAAATTTAACTAGCAATGCAGAATGTTGTTGATACACTACCCAGCAAACGTTTGAACACTCCTTCTTCTAAGGGCTTGGTTTGTAAACGTTGAGACCCTGGAACATTGAATAGCAATGACTTCATCAAGTGAATGAGACAAGTCTTTAAAAAAATTGCATTGCATTTTATGTGGTAATGAGGTACTTAAATGTTAAAGGTTCTCTCACATGTGGGTTTCCCAAAACAAAACAAACAGCTTCTAGAACACATCACTAGTTATTAAATGCATGTCACAAGCCAGTGGTTTTAAACAGTGTTAATAAGCTCTTTTGAGGGATGAACAATCATAGCAGTACTTGGCTCACCGATGAGTGAAAAACAGCTTGAAAGAGAAAGAGCATGAAGAGCTTGCATGCCATATATATAGTTATATTAAAATATTATGACCACCTATCTAATATTGGGAATAACCAGCCTTGGCTGTTGATTCAATGCTGATCCCTTTCCACTTGGCTTCTGTGTTCATTATCGAGGTTAACTGGTCTACTGTGGTTTGTTGATTGCTCTGTACCACTTGCCACTGGTATCATCATGGGGCACCACTGTTATGCTGTTGGGAGGCTCTCAATGTATGAGAAGTCCATTCTCTGAACCCCTTGCCTGCAGTGGCTCTGGAGAATCTCATGTAGTTAGTAGTTTCCCAGATGCTACCACCCTTTAACTGGTGCACCATTATTATGCCCTTTTGGACATCAGTCAAATCATGTCCTTTGCCCTTCACAATTGTTTTACACTCTGCTACAACTGACTAGTGTTTTCACATATTTATACCAGCAACAAACCCTGTTGTGTCGCATCTGTGACATCCTGTGACAATTGTCCATCCAAACAAAGTTATTTGTACTTTTCAGTCTTATTTTGTCTGTCTACCAACTTTTGTGGCTCTATTGCAGTCCTCAATTTGAAAATGTGTTTATGTGTTAAACAGAATAAATTTTGGCATTACTCACAATGTCGTTTTTATAGACAAATTACAAATCATTTATAATGTGATCTTATTGCAAATCAACAATCAAAACATGAAAGATTTTGAAAAGTCATCCCCAAACTTTCGATGGACCTTACAAAAGGCAGGAAAGAATACAGGGACTCCAAAGCTTGGGCAATGAAGAGACATAATTCCTGTATGATTATAGTAGCTAATGCTCAATGTTTACTATGTCTACTGGCATGAATGGTGACTGGCATAACATGTCTCCATATAGTGTGGGCACCAGCAAGAATATATGACAATGCACTGCCACAGGCAGCAGGAAAACAAAGAATATGAGCACCGTGTAAAGACAGTTATGGGTTACAACTGAAATTAAACATTTTTAAAGATAAAGGGAACAGTGTGTTTTCCCGCACACATTCCAATTTAATTTCCACTTCAAACTCCATCGGAACATAGTTGTGGTTAATTGTGATCTCTTTCCCATGGTTGGTGGCCAAAAACAATTGCTTGTAATTTTTGTGATGAGTTGAGAAACAGACGTATGAACACCCACATGACTTTGTTTGCCTTCAAAGCCTAAACTTTTTGAGAGAGGTTTATGTGACTCGCCCACAAAGATGTAGAATATGTGTTTGATTTGCTGGGTTTATTCATGACTATCAAGATCACTGCTAGGAGTTCATGTATCATTATTATCTGGCTCTGCCATCACCTCTGAGGCTTACAGGAAAAAACGCCCATGCAGAAAAAATTAACAACAAAATTTAATGCAGACATAAATTTGCTTTAATCTAATCCTTCTAGCTTTTATACAAGGGCCCTCCTTTTTCTGAGAGACTGTCACATTGATTTGTCTGTTGTCTGAGAGGAAAGATGAGACCTTGTCAACCGTTTATCAAAGGATCAATTTCACTTCAAGTTGTTGGTCCATAACTCAGGAGGTAATGGTTGCGGGACAGCGTGTGTTTTACAGAACTTCTCTGCTGGCCGTCGGACCCCGGAAGCTTGGGAGCTTGTTAGAGTTTCAGCAGGATTAATTAGCTGGATAGCTGCACAAGTGAGTAATAGTTGGTAGTGGACAGACATCCTGATGTTTATTGTTAATTGAGGAGCCCATCGATCGCAGAGAGGTGGGAGTTAGCAGTTGGCAGACTTGCCGGTCGATTGATGCCAGAGACTTGCATTGAGTGTAGAGTGAGATACCTTCCTTAACCTCGGCCACTTTTTCCCTTTCGCTCACTGTCTTTCTGCCACTTTCATATTAAGAGAAGACTCAAAGGGGACTAAAGGTCAGATCTCAGCATCACATTTCAGTAAGTCTTCACACACCGTCGTCCATTAATGATGACCACATGAGAGTAGTCTTTTAAGCTCTACAGCACAGAGGAATGTTAATTATTTGATTCTAGATGAATCTGGACTATCCCAGCTAACCGAGAACATTATAAGAACGTTTTACAATGAATGTTAGCCTGTAATGTTACAGAAATGGTGTTCCCAGAACGTTCTGAAAATGTGTGATGTAATACCAGTTAGCATTACAAAGTTTTTGGACAGTTTATCAAAGAACATCCTTAGTTAAATGCTAACGTTACGACAATGTTTGAAGTAACAGCGAATTGTTTTTATTGGTTCTGAATATCATGATGTCAGCTTGTTTGTGCAGAAGAGAGGGTGGAGTCAGCAGTTCATCAGCGCACAGTTCAAAGGTCAGTCAGGTCATATTTACTTCAAATAATTGATCTCTAATTAATAAGCTGTTTATTTATTTGTTTCTGGTAACACTTGAAAAGCTGAATTTTCCTCTGTGTGTAGCCAGTATTTTAATGTACTATAGGTGACGTCCTCATAATGTTGCAACAACTGGAACGTTAAAAAAAGTAATAAAATGAAATAATTAAATAAAAACATTCAAAAAAATGTTATACTAATCAAAACTTGTTAGCTGGGATGTTCCTCACAGGACCCTTAAGTACACTTTGGATTCTTTTAATAATCAATACATTTAATCTTTGATTTTAATAAAAAAAAATTTTCTGTAGCTAATAAACACTGAATATACCTAATACATATTTATATAGCTAATAAACACAGAATATATCTAATAAATATTTATATAACTAATAAACACCAAATATACCTAATAAATATTTATATAGATAATAAACACAGAATATACGAAATAAATATTTATATAGCTAATAAACACCGAATATAGCTAATAAATATTTATATAGCTAATAAACACCAAATTGTCCTAATAAATATTTATATAGCCAATAAACACTGAATATACCTAATATTTATATAGCTAATAAACACTCAATATACCTAATAAATATTTATATAGCTAATAAACATCAAATATACCTAATAAATATTTACCTAGCTGATAAATATTTATAAAGATAATAAACAGCAGTCAGTTGACCCACTTGCCATATCCAAGCATTCTTTTGTAGACTACTTTGGGTAGTTTTACAGAATGTTGGGAACAATCTTACTGAACCTCCACAAATCAGTTTTTGGTCAAAACTCCTACATTTAGATTTTTCTAATGATATTTATTTTGTATGTGTTACTTTGTAAGAATGTATTGTATGTATATGTAGTATTTGTATTGTATTATGAACTGTGTAGTTTAGTTAATAAACTAGTATTAGCATGTTGGCCAATTTATCTTCATTCTTTTGTCTGCTTAGCTTTGGTTAACTTTAACAGCTCAGTCATTTAGAAGTTTACAGGATACTCAGTGTTATGTAGATACTATCTTTTAATCATACAGATACACTAAACCTGATCTGCATTCTAGTTTATCATTAGGTTGAATAATAGTTTTGTCAGGAACAAGCTTGTCCAACCTAGTAACAGTTACTTTGAAAGAATATTTTTGTGGCCATGATGGGAATACGGTCAAGTGGAGTAAGAATTAGAATTATTTTGATTTATTATTCTGATTTTTAATTTGTCAGTGGTGTCATTACCAGGCCTATTTGTTCAATTTGTGCCAAAATCACAGAAATTTTGTAGCACTTGTATTATTTAGTTTATCTATATCTATGAGATTTACTTTACTAGACAGTATAAATACTCACATATTCAAAGGAAAGCAGCTAGTATGGCTAAAACATAAGCTTGATTTCACTCTTCTAAATGGTGCCATAACACGGTAGGCTGCATTTATGACTGTTTTATTTTGCATGCAGTGGAGCTCGTTTATATGATATAGTAGACTTTGTATTACCATTATTCAATTAAGATGCAGTTTGGCTTATGGTGCCTGAGCTATCAAAACCCATTAGTGCTGTAGCTCAAGCAGCCTCTGTCACGCTGCCACATGTAAGCACACTATGAGAAGTCTTGTGAAGCACCTTACTTCCACATGGGGGCCTCTCAGCCAGTGAGACTGTACTGTGGGTTGCTAAGGAACTATTGTAATGACAATGAAATCAAACAATGCATGTTAATTTCAGGAGTTTAGAGTGAAATGAAACTCTGCTTCTGCTTTGTGAGTTTGAGAGGAGAAGATTATGTGAACATGTGTTTCACAATAGGGTCTAAAACAGATGCCACTTTACTGACTTGAATAAGCCACCGAAAAAATACATCCATAGTCTGATTCTTTTCTGCTTCAAGCATGTTGGGTTTTTGGACTTCCTGTCGCTTTATAAGATCATCCTATAGGTTGGCATTCCACACCGGGGCTGTTTCGGCTGCAAATGTTCTCCTCAATATTATATACACATCCCACGAATGCTTCAACAGCTTTGGCTGCATCCAGGACAGCAGCTCCACCTGAGCCACTGCACCGCTTCCCACAACAACACTGTATAGAGCTCACTCTGTCTCTAAGCCCGAGAGCTTAGTGGAGATGTTCTCTCATCCTTCAAGATTTCATATTTGGCACAGTCTGTAAAGCCTTCCATTAAAAAAAGGAGAACAGCAAAACAAAACAGAGTAAACTGAATAGTCTCTCACCTTAAAAAATAAGAGTGTCTGTTTTCTGAAGTGGTGCCCTATAAGAACCAGTTTTGGTTTCCTAAAAAAAAAAATGTTATTACACATTTTAAGAGCAAGTTTTATAAGTGAGATGTTTGAAAATCTATATATCAATTAAAGATACTCGCTAAAGCCGCTTGTCTAAACAAACACACATTTACAAACTGATGTTATGATAGTTTTAAAGTTGCTGTTGGCAATAAAAGAAAGTCATACACTGACCAAGTCCTACACTCTAAGTAAAAAGGGTTCTGTGTATTTTCAAAAAAGGGTTCTTTGGCTTGTTACAATAATTGAACCCTTTTTGGTACCATATAGAACCTTTTAAGATGCTACAATTTTTTTGTCCAAAGGTATTTTGCCCTTTTCTAAATTTAATAGAAAATTCTTTAAAAAATGTATATACAATTTTAAATAGTGCATAGAAAAATTCATTTTCCCAGAATGACTGGTGAGCAAGTTATACTAGTAAAGAATTGTATTTATTGAGTTAATTCATACATGCAATTAAACTTCAGTCAATACATCAAAATGGCATATGTGTATGAAGTAGAGAGGAGGTTTGTTATTGTTTTTATTATTATTAATTATTATTATTATTATTATTATTATTAATGTTGTTTTAGTGTTCTTAGATAACATATAACTTACACCTAACCATTCACTCTTAAAAACATCGTTCTATGGTAAAGAAAATGGTTCTAAATAGAACCATGAATAGAAACCTCATGGATAAAAGGTTCTTTCCATGGTGAAAGTGTTCTTCATACTGATGTATATATGAATGTGTTGTAGATGATATACAGAAATGTTTTGAAAATGCATTTTTTGTGCTATAGAGAACCATTTTCAAAAATATTTTATATAGAACCATCTACAGCATATTTCTCATCAATCTGAAGAACCTTTAACCATGCAAATAGCTGTTTGAGTTCTTTGAGTGTTCTGTACTGTGGCATAATTAAAATAGCAAGTACAAAGAACCATTTCCTGAGTTGTAAACCCTTTAGGTATTCAAAGGGTTCTTTGAGTGTTCAGGTTCTATACAGAACCTGTGTCTTTACCAAAGAATCCTTGAAGAACAACTTTTTTAAAAGTGTGTGATTGGACAGGAGACATTCCTGGAGATACAGATGTGCCCTCTGACCTATAAATAGTTCAATTTGTTAACTCATCAGGATCACACACTGCCAAACTGACTGTCGACAAACTCTCACTGGTACAATAAAAGAATATTTACAGCTAAATGCACTTGATTCAAAGTAACTGACCTGCATGTAGACCTTCACAGAGTAGAAAGGTGGGGTACAGGAAAATGTTCATGTGTTGCTTGGCAGTTGTTCAGTCTCGGTCCAGTTGTGGAACTATTTGTGTTGGCGGAGTCAAATAAATTGTAAATAAATAAACAAACAAATCATAATTTTGCTGTCACTTATGACTGTTAAGTAGTAAATGGAACTTTAACACTGTTGTATAACAGCAATATCACACTCAAGGTTGTGCCAGTGTCATACCATTAAACACACTCCTTTGAGTTTAGCTATAAAATGTTTATAGCTCAAACTCTTCTATGTTCTGTCTCTGTCTAATGTTGTTTATTCAATATTATGTTGGCAAAGTCTTCTACAGCTCCCTCTTTATAGCCTTCTTGAAAGCGAATGTTAGCATTACACTAAAGCTAGCACGTGCCTCTTTAAAACCCTGATGTAGAACACTGTTCAGTGCAGAGATTTTTAAAAAGGACTTTAATCATCAGGCAGTTGTATCTTTAAAACAGACATTTCTAAACAGCTCTGGAGTTGATGGTTGAGGTAGCCTGCAGGTTCTTACGTGGTTGACATCTGAACTTCGGGAGGATAAATCTGTATGAGGCACACACTTTGTGACAGAGCTGAAATCCTACACAGAGGCGTGCTTTATTACTTTTGTGACAGATTAAATCAAAGGATACATAAATACTACTGCTGTTTATCCATTCCCTGAAGCTCATGGAGAAAGAGCGCAGTGTGACAGCGTTGCAACAAGTGAGTGAAATTGAGAGTGACAGTAAACTGGACTTTTGGCTTGAGCTGCAAATATTCACCAGCCATGTACGCTCCTTCCACAACTTCACCCATTTCATCACATCACCCTGTGACTTCAGAAAGATGGGAACATTTTTCTCCTGGTGACGGAAAAGGCACAAAGAGCTGATTGTGTGGGTCATTAAGTTAACTAGTCTATTTTGCCTCAAATAGTCTCTGCTTCGAGTTAAGGTGAGGTAATGTTTATGTACCATTATACCAAACCACTTTTCCGAAACCGAAATGTGCACAAAAGACATATTCACACACACTGCGAAAGTAGTGTAAAACCAAAAGAAGAAGAAGAAAAAAGCAATACAGAAATGAATCCTATATTTCTGGGCTCTAATAGGCCTAATTATATTGCTGATATGGTAATGTGGAGCTGCTCCCCCCATGTCTGCTGCGAGGGAACAAAGAGGCAGTTGTGCGACGCTGGCGAAAATCAGATGTTAATGATATTTCAGGACCTTGTTGAGTCTGGACAGCGGGGCTGGAGCACCTAGAGGGGAAATGACTTCCATGCCTAACCTATTCCAGCAAGTCTGAGTGATACAGAGGGGAGTGCAGGGAGGAGGTTGTTGAGAGGGGGGCTGCTTGGCAACAGATTTAGCCTTTTTACAATCTGGGCAAAGTGTGAAGTAAGACTTTCAAGACCAAACCATTTGTAAGCTTTTTCCAGCCATCACAAAATTTGCAAGATTTTGGTTCACTGCTTCACTGTTTTTAATTTCACGTCAGTGAGCGTGAGCGAGAGACCGGTTGAGGGAAAACTTGGGAAAAGACCCTCAAACAAGAGCAATGCATGCACCATGCAACCCAAGTCAAACAGTTTGTACTGAGTACACTTTTCTCTTTTTTCCTCTTTTCTTTTCCCTTTTTTCAAGATCATTTGCACTTGGCACAACGTCATCCCAAATGCAGAGAATGCCAGATGGATTTTCCACAGTGCTCCCCTTGATGGGGCGTGTGCTGGACACGTCTTGCCAGAGACAAATCTACTATGAGTTTCTGTACCACAAAGGGCACTACTGTTCCATAAAGCAGCAGCTCTGAGCCCCGTAAACACACGGAGACACGCTCAGGAGAGCCAGCGGTTACACTGCACATTTACATACTGTAGACTCCTACAGACATTTACCATAAAAATCTCCACCCTGAAGGCATTCCGTGACGAAGGAAACTAAAAACAAAAACTTGAGCTCTTAGATTTTAGTCCAGCGTAAGAGCCGGCTGAGGCTGGAACCTGGTTCAGAATAATCAGAGATCATTTACTGAAGTGAAAACAAATATCTCATAAAACAAGACAGACATTCTTATACAGAAACTCTTCTTTGTTTCTAAATCAATGAGCTGAGATGCTAATTTCCATTTTAACCTCTTAAACATCCACTGTATTGTTTAGGTTTCAGTCAGAATCTGTATGTTCATATCTCAGGGATTTTAGAAAGCAGCTACATTAAATAAATGAAAAATGCTGCTGTTTGTTTTTGTAAAAGAACCCATCACATCAGTTGAAAATGTGTTGCATATAGTATGTAATATAACAACACTGTGCTGTGTGTGAGTTTGAATCTGATGAATCAGCTGGCAGATGCCTGAGCCAGCCGACATTACTTAGCAGTGCTGCAGAGATAGTACCATTTTACCCGCACAGCCAATTTTGCTCTCTCGGGCCTTGACTGCCGATGGCAAGCAGCATGATTGGGATTCAAGCTCATAGTGACAGCACCTATGGGGCTGTTATGTTGTCATTTTAAAAGTCACAGAAATATTAACATCAGTGGTGAGAGTGAAAAAAATATATGACATTATTACATTAAAATAAGAGTTAAAAAAACAGTAGTAAGACTTTTAAGCATTATTAAATAATCTATCTCAAAGTCTGCCATTTTTGGTAGCCATCTTACTTGTTACCTTATTTGATATTTTGAACTTCACTAAGGGCTAAAATGAGATTTTATTAAGTAAACTTCTTATTGACTGATAAATAACTTATTTTAACATGTACATGAATATTATCATTAAACTACTGACAATAATCATGTTATTATTAATTAATTAAGACATTACTTTAAAAAATTAATAATGCTTAATGTAGTGTAATATACTATTCATGGATGTGCCCTTATTGTGTTACAATTACCATTTGTGAATATAGATATACATAGATTTACTTTCATAGATGTGTGATTTTTCTTTCTTACACAAGCAACGTTTGAAGTAAATGACATTGAAAGTCACATGTCTGGAAATGTTTAGTAAAGGACAGAGATGTCTTTAAAACTCCAACATTTAAATCTCTCATCTGAAGAGAACTTATATAACCTTTTCATAAATGAACCTTTTATTTCTGTTATTTTAAAGGACAGTCATTTAATTCTGTCACTGTGCAGAGCTGTTAAACGGCAAGAACAACATTATTAACACTCCAGTTTGTCTTTCTGCACTGTAAAAATAGACGTGCCGCTTTTCTTCATTTTGGGAGGAGAACATTAATGGCTATTTTGGGCTGTAATTTGCTGGAGAATCTAGATGGAGAATGTGTGCTTTTAATCAAAACAGCCATTCACATTATCTCACGAGCTAAAAATGGCAAGCACCAGCTAGCCTCAACAAATAAAGCCAATTTCACCCTTATTTACTTTTCAGAGTTTAATAATGGCAGACTGAAAAAGAAAATCGTTTTGATTGAATTTGCCACTGCCAGATAGTCATGATAACATTGTGATTTGTTTAAATGCTTCAGAAAACATTGTGTTCCACATGACAAAAAATAATTTAATCTACAGTTTAATCTACAAGAGAAAAGCATCTCCAAGGTGTTTTTTGTCTGGATCTATTGACCACATGACTGAATCCTGTGCATGTACACTATGTGTAATGGGTGTCAATAATAAATAGTATAAACTTCATATAATTGTTTGCATTGATAACTATCATTCAGATTTTCTCAGCTACTCTAATAGGACTTCCTGTATGATTTGTACAGTGAATTGGGATTATTATTATAGTTTACTACCCAGCAAACACATAACATGGTCACAAAATGATTTTTTTGGCAATGTGGTACAAACATATATGCTCTATATACTTAATATATTATATATTATATATTTATAACTTTACTGGAGAAGGTTAAACATTATCTACATTTATTGTGAGTTAATGCAAATAGATTTTGCAACTTAGTAATTGTGAATTATTTGAAATTAAAGTTCACATCATGTACAGGGCAGGTGCTGTGACTTTTGTAAGACTGGCAAAAAGTAAAAAGAAAAAATGAAATAAAATAGAGATGCACACTACTCATATGACAGTGACAGCCTTTTTGCACCTGCAAGAGCAATTCTTTGTGCATCTGGTACAAATAAAGGTTTCTGATTCTGATTACTTTTGCTATCCTTTTCTAACCCTGTCAGGAATTTCTGAGGAATTACATTTCATTGTGGACACCAAAACAATGTGTTGTCAGGATGTTGTGCTTACATGGTACATGGAATAGACATGTATGACAGATTGCTTTAACCGTATGTCCCCAACAAAGTAAAATTTCAAATGTGTTTGCACATTGCATTTCAAAGCCTTAAAGACGTTTACACTAGAAAAGTCAAATCAAAACATAAAGAAACACAGTTAATTGCTTGATTTTTCAGCTGCACTATTTTAGATACCCTACTCATTGTCAATTTAAATACATTTTAAGATAAGTCTGTATTTTACACCTGTGTAACAAATTTTATCCAATTCAAAGTGCAAGAGAAATAATTTCTTTACAAAAATAAAAACAGGACATATCTCAGTAACAGCACTCACAGCTGGTGTAACCAAATTCAGTTTTTCTTATTTTTGTCATTCACATGAAAGCAGTACTGCAGGAATATTAGGCATAGGTGGCAGTATCACCCTCAGGTGTGTATCTTTAGTACCATTAGTTAAGAAAAAATGTGAAAAATGTAGTTTAATGTAGTTTTCCCTTGACACAAGTGGACTTGTACCTTTATTGATACATTTATAATGTTTGTATGTACCTGTGCAGTTCACAATACTTGTACTAAACAGGTCCACCGGATTGTTATTCCTCCATATAAAGCCATTCACTCTAGATTCATTCATGATCACAGTGTGAATTGGCTTTTACACACTATCCAATCCTAATCTGCCACTTCATTTAGTATTCAGCCTAGACTTAATCTATGTGCCTGCGTGTCTCAGGCTCACTCTGCTTTCAGTTTGGACGTGAAGCTTTCATGTGGTGCATTGTCTGGTGCGCTTTGGAAAGCGAAATGCATTACACCATATGCTCTGCTGTAACTCATTAAGCCTCATGTCTGCTTCAAAGGCCTGTGACAGATTGATCCTCTACTCTAAGCCCAGCCTGAAATGCATTGGAGGCAGGACTTTGAAACAAATAAATAGGGTTTGAAATAGCTGAACCTTAGTGATAATGCTCTGCCATTACCACCAGTGAATGCAGCACTATTACAGAGCAGGGCACTGTTTGTATGACAATAGACATCTTTCCACAAATCCATTTCTTCCTCTACTGTACTATTTGAAAGTTTTTACCTTTGTTCTCCTGCTCTTACCCTTCTCTCTTCCAATCCTCCGAGTTTAAAAAGTGGGGTAATTGTGTGAGATAAAAAAAAAATGTCATGAAAATGGTGCAATTTCTTAAATTGCATATATCCATACTGTGTAATGTATGTGCATATACAGTGCACCAGACAAATGTATATGCAATTGTCTGTCTGCATATAGCTACTGCTGGGAATTCCAGAGGTAATTATATACCAATATAACAACGTTAAGGTTATAAGGTTATGGTCTTGACGATTTCTCTGTTAAATGTAAAACAGAATATATATATTCAGAAGCGAGGCTGATGCAGGAGGAGAGGAAGCAGCCTTGATCAAAAAACACATTTTATTACAAAACTCAAAACTGTGACTAAGAAACACAAAAACCTGGCTCGGCTGTAAATGATAACTATGACGCAACTTGACATGAAGATGTACAGTGATTAACAAAAAATGATTCAGCAGAGCTGAGTGATGAGAACAAGACATGACGTAACTGTAGGTGGAGACATGACGTGAACAAGACACGTGGAAAACGTAAACAGACAGAGCACATGGTGACAGGATGGCACGTGGGGAAACTTAAAGAACGAGGCACGTGAACAGAAAAAAGGTGAGACTGGGATGGGGAGTTATATATTTGTATATATAAACTGAACTAAAAAGTAGAAAGCTTTGATGCTATCTTAATTGACCTTACACTATGGATAAAAAAATAACATTTTCTTAGAAATGAATGCAAGTGTTGTAAAAAAAATCTATGATTTTTTGACAAAGTAGAAAAACTGTGTGCGTGTGTGTGTGAGAGAGAGAGAGAGAGAGAGAGAGAGAGAGCATCTCATTGTCACTTTGAAGACAGCAGGTTGTAAGCAACACAGGTGAGAGTTCTCGTATGCTTGTCCATCTGGTCTCCTTTAAAGCTTTGTTACTCTACTGCTTTTACAAGCCCATGAAACACACACTCAGTGAGAGCCATGTGACTCTACTGTAAACCTGTCACAATCAATTGCCCAGGCAAAAGCAAATCAGTTCCTCATAAATTTCTTTAAGAAAAATATTGAATAACACTTCACTCTGCAGCCATCTGGTTCCACGTAATCATTAATACAATGAAAATAATTACTCATTCTTATAATTCTGCCTGGCCTTGTCATATTATTACACATGAGATGAAGGTAAGAGCTTGGTACTGTAAGTGCCCATTTTACAGTAATGTAATGACTGCACCTCAATGAAATGTAATGTAATTTACTCACTGGAAAGCATTTTTAATGATTTGGCGATACACTTCATAGTCTAAGTATTATTTGGGTTGTATGGTGTTCAGTTTAATGCCTGTGAATTTTTATGGCTTCCTTTAAGCTTAAGCTTAAAATGACCTAATAGCCTGCGGTGTCCTGCTTTTAGAAAAGAAATGTACTTGCAAACCTTTTTTCATTTTTGTTTTATTCTAGAGCAAATATTAAAATCTCAGCGAAATTAAAATGTAAGAAAAAACTGAATAATCCAGCTTGACAATGTGGTAAGCAATGAAAATTACCCTGATATGCACAAGATGCTATCTACATTATAAAAACCTGTTGACAAAAAACAGTGCACAGAAGTCATCAGTGCACAATAGTCCTCAACCACGATCCAAAATCCAAAGTTTTCCAAAAAGAATGTTGTTAGAAATGAAATCCATTAAAAGCTACAACCAGAACACTGATTATCTTTAAAAAAATGTCAGATCAGCAGAACAAAAATAAACAAATAAATAAAAGGATATTCACAAAGGACCCTGTCTTACAGCTTTAGATTGGTCAGGGCTTGTGGGTTCGTCCACACAAAAACACATTTTGTCACATCAAGCAGAGGATAAGCAAGCAGAGAAAAGAAAGACAAGAAAAAGAGCAGAAAAGAAAATACCAAAATCTGTCTTCATTCAATACCACTCGATTTATCCCAGAAATGAAACACTTTTATGTCTTTACACGCGAATATGGGCCTTTGCGGGGCCTCCGCCTGGCTGCGCAGTGAGCGGTGGACAGCATGTGGGTTCTATTTGGCCTGTACAGTAACATGCCATCTGTATTTGGGCTTGTAATTGTGTGATTAATACTGGGGAGGAACATCACACGCTCTGGCGGAGGGATTCAGGCAGGGCTATCAACATGCACGGCTCACTTTGATGTATAGATCGGCAAATTGAAGCCAAATGTACTAATGATGTGCTTTTGAAATGATTCCTTATCTTTTATATGTGGTTACTGTCTCAAAACAATAGAAATCATTTGAGTTTTTTTTCTCCTTCATGGGATTTCAGCAGAATTGTATGCACTTGGAAATGCAGCTGTGTGTGCTCTATCAGCAGCATCAGAGACGATCAATAGGATTCAGATTTACGGTAAGTAATGTTGAAAAGGTCAGGCTGGGTATAATTGTTTATTAGCTCGTTAAAAGGTCATGCTAGGCCGGATATGCTTTCACCAAGTCGAGCAGACATTCTGCAGTTCCGGCAGATAATCGCCATTGTCATAGTGGTGTTATGTACGTATTTCTGGATGCTAAATGGTTGTGTATATTTGCTACAACTCAATATGTGGAATGAGCCATGATGAAAAGGCTTATCAAAGCTACTCCACTTGCCGATCCTGATTCAGGCAATCTTAAAGAACTCATGTTGTGAAAAACCAGTTTCTTTGCTTTTTTTCCCACCTGTACCATTCACTCCCTCTTCAGTTCAGAAGGGCTTTATCCATGGAAGGCAACAATCTCACATCATTCATTTTAAATGAGAGGCGAGCAGTAAAGCAAACCATCTCAGACAGTGTGGCAAGCGAATTTGATCCAAAGACACTATTGTGTGCATGCCAGACACAAGAACTTGTCTGAATTTTCAGGTTTTGTTATCATGGTGCAAAGACTGTGCTGCCCACAATCAGTGAACTCATGTAACAAAGCAATGGAAAGCATTACAGTTGAATGTAATCACATTACAGTTACTGATTACATAAAAGCTGTGTTACTTATGTTACTCAACTGTCTTAAAAAGAAGAACATTTCTGCCAGAAGGACAGGAGTGTATGTGTTCTAAATGTTATGCATTTATTGATTTGTGACAAGAATTTCTATAATTGATTGCAGTGAGTAATTGATGTGATTGAAATTGTCATAAATAGTCTTGGTTGTGAAGATGTAGGCACCATCAATAGTCCAAGTCATGAAATGAACTGATTCTTGCATATCTTGTGGGTGAAGCATGCAGAGGTGCAACCTACTGAACAGGACCAATCTGGTGGTGGGGGGAGGAAGGAGAGGGGGAACGTGATCGTCAGCCTGTAATCAGAGAGCAGTGGGTGAGTTGACTTGTTTTATAGATAGGTGGTGATTGGTGATTGGATGAGATGTCAGGTGAGAGTATGATGTAGCAAAAAGTCTACCTGGCAGAACTTTCGCTATGCTTACATTAATTACATTAATTACATGTGATGTATTAAAACATACATTTAATTTTTTTATTTTTATTTTTGTGTCTCTCTGTGTAACACAGTCAGCTGTGTACATGTGATCTGGGCTGTGATGTGGCCACACTTAACTTTAGTGTGCTGGATTGCAAATACACAATTCTTAGCTGTTTTTCAATAGCTAGAACCCAAAGAATGGTGTTCTGAGGAAGAAAGTTCTTAACAAATTCACCTTGCAAGATCAAACTCTCAAGCACAGATATGTTGTGTAGTGGTTATTGTACAATTCTCTGAGACCATCAGGGACACAATATTCATGAAAACATACTGTAAACTAATGCTAAAAGATTAGTTTATCATGTTTTAAATTAAAAGCTAACCTACTTAGCTCATATTACTACAGGAGGGCATTGCTATGTATTCAGTAAGAGACTCATTCTGATGAAATCTCTGAACAAACTGTGATATTAGCAACTGCACATTACTTCTGATTTCTTACCTCATTTTTTAAAGGTGATTTAGTTGTACAGTTTTAGTAAAATAAACATTTACAGGTATGTGTCTTATTCTATTATAACAATTATGCCTCAGTGAATAATGGAACAAGTCATTCTTGTTGGTACGTCACAAAATGACTGTCAGCGCCCCACGTTGGAAAGTAACTTTGGCAGTGGAAAATAACATCAAGCAAGAATGCATATTGATAATCAGTCTTTGTTTCTCCACTTTCATTGACACTGTTTCTTGATTCTGTGCACTTGTTGGGTCAGTCTTATTTGGTTTATCATAGTTTCTTACTAACTGTAGGTTTTGTTTTTGCACTTTGGTAAATATTTGTTTGGGTTTTAAAGAGGAACACAGTAGTAAAGTAAGATTAATGAGATTGTCTTTCCAGAAAGTAATTGTATTTGTGTAAGTAATTGTAATTGTAATAGTAATCCCATTGTAATCAGTAATTTGTAATGGATTATATTTTTCAGTAACGATCCAACGTCACTGCTTTAGAGCACCTCGTCTAGTCTTAAGTAGCTGCAGAGCTTCTAAATATTCATCTGAACTATTAATTTGACCTATTTTGTTACTTTTTTGTGTTTGAAAGATTGGACTAGCTTGGCACCTTGTCCTGAGCTTAGCTTAGCTAGGATAGTGTATTGTCCTGCCCCATGCTCGGTTGATCAAGAATGTCCTGCCCCATGCCCGGTTGATCCTGCCCCATGCAACCCTGATCAAGAATCAAGATGGATGGATGGATGGATGTTAGTCGTAGTTGCACAGGTTTTTTTTTTTTTTTTATCAATAAGAGAGCCACCTATTCAGCCTGTAGCAGTTCATGTGTCAAAAGTTTTTACCAGGACTGCTTTTTAAATAAGGTTGAACAGAACAGACACAGTAACTAAAAAACAACCTGTTTAATTGCACAGAATAAAAAGAGGTGGGAAAATGGTCACAGCTGTTTTCATCATAAGTGGAAAGAAATATTTCTGCTCGTTACCTCTGTAGCCTGGATAGAAAAAAGAAGGCAGACTTCTTCTGAAAGTGAATGCAGAGATAGTTCAATTGCAGGTGGTTGTGTCAGGCACCCAAACAGAAGGACAAGATAGAAGGTATTTTTGTACGAGGCGGGAAATGTCACACTCATTATCGTGTGTTAACCCAAGGAAACGGCTTTTCTCAGAGTTCCTTCATACTCATCCGTCAGTGGCTGCTTCAAAAACCTATAGCCATAACTGACACTGACAGTGTATATAATTATGCAGCCCATATCCATTGAAAACTCACAAAACCATTTAGTGCTTGAGAGCTTTGAGATCAGAAAAGTAATTACAGTCTACGAACAAAAGCTTGTATCTTTTGGAATATACAGGAAGGTTCTTTGTGAACTGAGAAACTTAAGAGTCGGATGTTTGCATTTGCTTCTGAAATCTGAGAAAATGTGACAGAAGCAAATATCTACAATGACAATTGCTGTGCATTCGTTGAAGACAATGATACGGAATAATTTCATAGAGACGGGCTCTTTGCCGAGTGAGCAGGCTGAAATTCTGCGTCTTTGTGTGAATGCATATGAATGTGTGAATGAATGAGAAAATAGAGAAAGAAATAACAATACTGAAGGCCCTTGTTTCAGAGATGCTGCGTCAGTGCAAAGTCTCAGTCAGGGTAGTCATCAGGACAGCATCTTTATCTCTGTATCACATATATACAGAGGACCATGCACTGCTGTCAGTAATCACAGGTTTAGAGAGTTTCAGAACAATGGGAAGCGTTTCTATGGTGTTTTCTGGCCTACAATGTGAGGGCTTGCTCAGGAAACACTGCATGGCACAAGATTTCCGTAATTCTGTGTTTCATGCTTGAAATTTTGTTTGGAATTCTGGATGTCTTTCTTCAAACACTTTGGGCTTCACTTTCTACAGTAAAAATAATACAAGCAAACCTTTGATTGCAATTTTGTGACATTAACACTTTAACTGTAGTATGTGTCGTTTGATTCTGATTGAAATACTGTTGAGAACTGATAAATCTAGCCCTTCCTGCATACAGCCTGAAAGCCTAATATCATTTCTGAGTATGATGACATTTTACAAAATGGATAAAATACAAAACACTTGTTATGGTCAAACTTAATCCAATTGTAGATGCTTTATAAATGTTACGCGCTTATCTTAAAAACACTGTGTCCAGCTGTTGCTCATACCTGAATCCAAAGATGTCAGTTTGAGATGATAGAAGAGGCTGCAAGCATGGAGAATGTGAGCAGTTAGTCCGGTAGACAGGCAGGAGGAGAGAGTGGTAGTTTGTTGGCAGGCAAGCAGGTGTTACACAGTGGTGTTAATTCAATTGTTTGTAGTCCACAAGAAAGGGTTAAACCCAAGTTTTAAGTCCAGTTTTTAGACCAAACTTATCATTTCTCACGATTCAGAGACTTGGATGTTGACTCATTTAAACTTGCAAACATCCAATCAGCCATTTCCCCACTTGCTTAATCCCTACCAGGGATGCAGTTAGTCCCCTACCCCCTCACTGGGCACAGGACAGGGCATTACACTATTCCAGGACAGGATTCCAGTCCATCACTGGGTGCACACACCCTGGAGGAAAGCCATGCAGACATGGGGAGAACATGGAGAAAACTCCACCCAGATGGGGACTCGAACCCAAGACGTCAGCGCTGAGAGGCAAGCGTGCTAACCACTGAGCCACAGTGCAACCAAATTAGTTAAATAATGTGTAGGTTCATGTTGGCCTTAGTGAGACACATGAATGTATAGAATTTGACACTTTGAGTGCATCTTTGTTTTCTATCACTGTATAAAAGATGCACGATGTGTCTTCTGCTACTAAATGCAGTGTTTTTTTCCAGATCGATGAGTTTGCAGAAACTCATCCAGAAAACATTTCAGATTCTCAACCACTTATTACATCGATTTAAACAAAGTAACAAGAAAATGCAAATGATGTGTGATTTATATTCAGATCAGCCACAAGATTAAAATCAGCTCCCACTCACTGAGACATGAACTCTACAAGACCTCTGAAATGTCTGGTACCAACTTTAAGAAGTGAGTGTTCACTTAGTGTAGACCTTCATAAGAGTCATTGTCAATGAGATAATCAGTTCTCTCTTCATCTGTAAGTGCTATTAATGTTATGGCTGATTCTTGTATTCTCATTCATGGGTTTATGACAAAAATAAAATACTCGAGACTTTAAAATAATGAAGTACTGATTAACCAAACAAAGTACTGGATGAGAACTACAGATGATACTGGACTAATGAGATGAGAGGTTTGGAACCACATTCACATACAGCAGTTCACTACTTATTATCTTAATGTTACAGTATTTGTTCTAATATTAGTGTTTTTAATGTAAAGTGTTTATCTGAGTAAATAAGTCACTCACATGAATTTTTGACTTTGTTAGATCACATTTGTTTATGCAGTATGCCCTGCCAGTAAGGACTAGGGGACTAACTGTGACCCTGATATGGATTAAGCGGGTGTGATAATGGATGGATGAATGGATGCTTATGCAGCTGAGAGATGGTGTTAATGAATGAATAGAAATAGCAACAATAAAACAATAACATGACATTTATCTTTGGTTGAACGATATAGACAAAAACACCCAAATCACAGATAAATGATAAAGTTTCCATTTGAGTTTCTTCTTCCAGAGTTTGCTCAAAATGCAAAAAGTCTTAATAAACACTTTCAGAATTGTTGGGCAGAGTGAAGTTTTTTCCTCAGCCGGAATGAAGCACTCTGCATGCAGCAGACACACTCCATCTTCTTCTGTGTGAGGCTTCCGCTTTGTTCAGCCCAGTTTCAGGGGGGTGCATGTGTGTGTGTGTGTGTGTGTGTGTATGAGGGGTGGCTTCCAGGGAGCATGTTTGCCAGCCCTATCGCGTTTCCAAGAAACCTCAAAGAACATCTAAAACATGTTTTCTCTCTGTGTCTCTCTGTCTCTCACTCTCTCTCTTTTTCTCCTGTGTGAGGTGAATGTACTCTCTCTCTCTCTCTCTCTCTCTCTCTACTGCAGTGAATGGCATCTCATCAACATTCATGTCCTTGACAGTCTCATTGCTGAAAAACTCAATTTCATTGAATTTAATTTTCTTTACTGGGTTACTGTGCGTTGATTTCTTTAGATCAGCTTTAATTAAGCCAACACTAACTGAAGGCTGCGGTGACTCCACAGTGGTGTGCATTCATTTTCCCCAACAATGCCATGCTTTTGTTCACAGGAAACACTAACTTTGATGTCTGCGTTGGCCAAGGAATTTTTCCTCACAAAGCTATAAAAGGAGTTAAAAGACGGGATAGATAACAGGAACAAAAATAAACTATAATAGACACCACTTGTTTTTGTGTTTGCCTTTATTGTCTTTCACCAATGCAACAAAGGTAAAGGTATTTCCTTGTTCTTTCTTTCTTCTTGACAGCATCTTGCCCTTCTAATTGCTTTCTCTTCCTTTCAGGGAAGGACATTCAGATGTAAGTGATTAATGATGAACATGTGGTTTTTTGGCACTAGTCAAAGACATTTCAAATCAATGTTGTTTGTGTTTGGAATAGTATATTTCATAAATGCCAGGGCAGGGTTTTGATTTTAATCTGCTTCTCTTCAGGAAATACATTTGAACACTGCATTTGCTAGTTGGTCCACACCTTCAGCATATGGTTGTATGAGAAGGGATGAATGACTGTATGAGGGGAGAGAACTCTGAGAACTTGAGGGGGAGTTCTGGCAGCTTCTGCTTTGAGCTACAGAACTAGAGCCCCACTTTGATGAACAGAGATAGGACTGAGAGCGATGGCTGAGGCATGGAGGGGAAGGGGTGGTGCTGAAAGCTTCATCATGGGAAACAGAAGGTAGAGATGTAAATTTACAGGCTGTTTTAATGGAAGGAGGAGGAGCTATGGCATGGAACTTCTCCCAACTCATTTTTTTTTTACATAATCTCTTTCCCATTTCCCACATGCTATTAACAATACTTACACATGTTTCCCTGTGCTTAGAAAAATAAAAGAAAACCCTTTGATTGCTTCTATTGAAGCTGGAATATTCTTTTAAAAGACTTTAAAGACATAAACACATTACTTAAGACCATTTATCTTGGTTCATTGTGTGATTGTGCTTGTAGCTACAAAACATATCATTAGAATAAATACACATTAACGTAGCACAGGAAAACTAACAAAAATGTGTTGATTTGAGAAAGTAGTTATGGTGTGAACTAGTTTGAAGAACAAATGGTTCCATTAGTTCACCTCAGTGCTCTCATCCATCACACGGATTTGTCCAATTTCATCACCAGCACACTTGATTTCACATATTTCGCAGTATTGATTAACCAGACCAGGTATTGGATAAGAAGCAGGAGTATGCCTAGATCTTTTCCCATTAGCCCAGGTCATTTTTGTAATGTCAGTCCTAAATGAAAGTGTCTTTGGGCGCACCTTTGGACTGACATTTGTTTCCCAAGGGAACCCCAATTCCTTAAAGACTGCCATTCACAAGGGCTAAACCCCAAAAGTCATTAGATCTAGGCATGCCCTTGGCAAGAGCTACAAATAATACTGAACTGCCATGAGGAGATGTTTAGAAAGGGTTAAACCAACAACTAAATACAGTCAATCACTGCTTACTGAATCATATAATAGCACTGACCAAATTTACAATTCAGAGGTGGTGGTGGTGGGGGGTTGTGCACAACTGACTTGAGTAAGGCGTTGGGATGGAGGTGTTCTTGAACATAAATTAAATTATTATTAATGATTAATAAATACTAATACATCATTAATAAATTGTATTATTAATACATTTAATAATTATTAGTTACTATTAACAATATACTATTAATAACTATTAAATGTTATTATTAAGGGCAGCACGGTGGCTTAGTGGTTAGCACGTTCGCCTCTCTGCACTGAGGTCTTGGGTTCGAGTCCACATCTGAGCGGAGTTTCCATGTTCTCTCCGTGTCTTCATTGGTTTCCTCCGGAGTCTCCGGTTTCCTCCCACAGTCCCAAAACATGGAGGTCAGGTGAACTGGCTACTCTAAATTGCCCATGTGTGTGCATGTGTGTGTGTGTGTTCACCCAGTGATGGACTGGCATCCTGTCCTGGGCTTAGTTGAATAGTGTGATGCCCTGCCATGTGCCCAGTGAGGGGGTAGGGGACTAACCGCGACCCTGATAAGGATTAGGCGGGTGTGATAATGAGTGGATGAATGAATGTTATTATTAATAATCAAATATTAATAATAAAATAATAAAATACTATATATAATAAATACTAATAATAAACTTTACTGTTGTCTTTGTTCACCCAGTGATGGGGTAGGGGTCTAACCGGGACCCTGATAAGGATTAAGTGGGTGTGATAATGGATGGAGGGATGGATGTTCTCTTTGTGGTTTGACTGGTTGTAAAGCATGTAGCATAAAATCACCCAATTCTGTGTTTCACCTTGTTAGTCAACTTCACTCCAGCTCATTACCACCAAATGTACACTTAATTTATGGAATATATGGTCAATAGACCTCATTTACAAAAAAATTTACCACATTTTTTAGCAAAAATAAGCAGTTAACATGGGTAAATTTGTGAACACCACAGAAGGGTCAACTATTAACATTTCAATATAGTAAATAAATAAATAAACTCATCCAAAGCTTCCAAACACAGACACATACAGTATTACAATGGCCGACATGTTAACAACAATGGCAGGTGAACACGGACTCCAGGCCTACTAATGCTATTTACAACCAGGCTGAGTGACAGCAGAGACAGCCAATCACATGTTAGCAAAAAACTTCAAAGCCAGTTGATGAGCTTGTGGGCAGTCTAATGGGAAACACACTTCAGCTTAAACAGACGTTTTCTGCTTGGTCCTAGTGCTTGACCTGTCTTCTTAAATATAGCATAACATTTGTTTTTGAATAGTAAAAACTGCAGGGAACCAGAAATGCCTTTTGAAAATGTGCAAGGGACATGTCCCCCCCAATTATGTCTGTGTATAATAGTGTTTTCTGAGTAAATAAACACCAAATGATTAACTTTTTTCTCATGTACATAATATCTAATGTCTCACAAAGGGGCTTTTAGTATGATGTATATTCCAGTTGGTTATTTTTTAGTGAATAAAATACTATAACATGTGCACAATCTTTATCATTTTATTTTTTACATTTGTTTTCATTTTATACCCTTTGAAAATGGTAGTTTCTCTTCACAATGTGTTTAACAATTTAAAATAAAATGTTATTATATAAATGTTATGGGCTGTTTTCATTTCCCTGGATGCTGCACTGTTGGACAGACGAGCTCAGCATATATCTCCCCTGAAGTCTCAGAATGACTACTGTGCTCTGTATTCACACAAAGATGCTGAAGCCCTCCACAAATTAACTGCCCATGCAGGCCTGGGCTGATAAAGAAGAGGAACATCCCCCAGCGTGATTAATCTGTCCCTGAGTTGCTCTCTGTCTCTCTCTCACTGTCTTTCACTCACAATGGGGATGGTGTGAATTATGAACCTGGAAAACAACCTTTAACTTCCAAATCAAGTCACAGCTGTGAAAGAGAATGCTAGGGACTTTACATTGATGGCTTTGAAACTTTTGGAGCCTTAAAAAACATCTCACATGCAGGCCACAGCCCTCGAGAGAAAAGGCCGGCAATGAGCAATGTATGGCCATAATTTGAATTCAGTGACATATTCTTCGAGTCTGAAAAATGCTTCACATGGAGCTCTTAAGCCTGCATCGCAAATCAATAATCGGTTCAGAGGAGACATTTAGATGCTTTAAATTCTTACACATAGCTCCTGCTTTACTCTGGTTTATTGCTGGTGCTAGAGCAGGTCACTGTAGCTACTGTATGATCTTCAGCCACGGGTCAACAAGTCAATGTTTCTGCTCTGGTCTTTCACAGTTGCTTCATAAAACACTTTATTGTGTAATTAAATCTGGTTTGCTACCAGAAAAAAAAATCATTCGAACATCAGTGGACAGGGAGTTTCATTGTCCCTTTCAAGTGGCTATAAAAAGCCTTTCAAAGCATTGTTTTGATGGAAAGGTTTAATCTTCTTACAAAGAAAATCTATATTCAGTCCAGTTGATGTGGTATATTGAGTCCGATAAATAGCATCATTATGAGATTTTGCCGTAACTCTGCATGGATCGTCTGGAACTTTGTGTGGCTCTGGTTAGCCAGCTGCACGGAAACAGCTATAGCATTATCTCATCAATTATGTACTGATTGAGGTTACATACTAGGAGAGCAGGATATGCATCAGTGCTGGAATATATATAAGCGGAGCAAGATCAGGTATTCTAATAAAAACCATAATCAGATCTCTAGTATGCACTGAATTTTGTATGAAGGCTTAATGCTGTTATCCTCCATGAAGGCTTTCTTCTCTATTTATTTGCATAATATTTATATAAGAAAATACAGCAGGTTTCGGATTCTTGTTGAGATGTTACTAATCTGAAATGCCTTGAACATTGAAACATTATTAATATTACTATGCTGCCATTCTAGAACAGCAAAAGATGATGCATCAGTGACAAAAACTGAAAAAAAAGTCTATTTCATGATAATAAATATAATAATTTTTTACACAATTAATTAATTGAAATGCTGTTAAATACAATAAAACAATAATAGATCTTTGCTACAGATAAAAACATTAAATTAGAATTTTGTGTACATATTGTTTGTGAATAGTTCTGCTGAAGGCATTGTTGAAATACAAATGAGCTGTTTTGAATTGATTTGGGGGGCTTTTGGCCCTTACTAGTTACTTTGGAAGGTTCAACTGTAACAAACCACACTTTGTAGAGGCTGTGCTTTAGTGTATCTAACTCTCTGTGACTTGGTAATGTACTTCTAAACGGTGCCACAGGTGTTACCAGTGTGACAGGCACATAAATGTACGATGGACTTCACTGTGAGTTTTTGGCAGATTGAAATGTATGTCTAAGTGGAGCAATGATCAGTCTATTTGTCACGAGGAGCAAAAACAGGAGGAGATGGATGCAGCAGGGTTACAGAAAACAAGGCTGTATTACAGATCTGAAAATACTGTGGCTATGAAACAAAAACAAGTAATGTGGCTGTAAAACAAAACTTGGCTATGAACTAAACACGTTGACAAAAACATGGCATGGCATTACATGGACCTGTTGACAAAGAATGACTGACAAAGACTGTGAAACACAAAGGAGCTAAATAGCATCTTAAGTAAGATATGAGAAGGGACAGGGCTGTGAGCAGACAAGACTCCAGAGCTGACCATTAGCGAGACAGGACAACATGACGAGGGTGGGGATGTGAACAGAGATGGGGACAAATGCATTTTTTCCTCATCATTAACAGATACTGAAAATGGTTCGGTTACCTTAGACCAGGGGGGTCAAACTGCAGTCATAAAGGGCTGGATTCCTGCACAGTTTGGTGCTTTTCCTGATCAAACACGCTTGATTCAACTTAGCCGGTAATGAAGAAATTTGTAGTGTCAGAGCAGAGAAATCTCCAAACTGCTGGATACCGGCCCTCCAGGACTGGAGTTTGACACTCCTGTTTTTGATCATATTGTCTGGCTGATGTACAGATGTTTTCCAGGTTTGGTAGTCTGACTTTGGTCATAAAGTGTATTTGCACTTTATTGTCCTGTCTGGACTATCGGCATCTATATGTGACGAATGATGGAACTCTTATTGATTGTTGACAGTGCCAACACTGTAAAGTTCATGACATACAGACTACTGGAAGTGCAGTTGTTACTTGGTTTTACCTGTTAACTTTCTGATCTTCTGGCCATCACCATTTGGAAAATAATGTAAATAAAATTTTATTTGTGCTAAGATAACAAATACATAATTTGGTAGATATTGTGAATGTGTTTGTACCAGCTATTTAAAGCAGCATAGCAGACACTGCTAATGTTTTTTTTTCAGTAGAATAGCTCAAAAGATTTAGGTTTTCTGCCATTATTCTGGTATTATTTCTAACTTTGCTTTCCCTGTTTCAGAAAGAATGAGACAGCACTACATAATATATAATACAGGTGTGAATTGGTGGTTTAAACATATAAATCAGTAATATACACAGCTCTGTCACATATCACATGGCTATAGAAATGTGAGAACGTGTCTGGAAACAACCAGTGGTAGATTGTGCAGTGCTCCCTTCTACTTTTTCTTAATATATGAAACCAAATAAACTATAATTCTGATGCTAATAAATCTGCAGTTTGGGAACCCCTTCACATTTGATAGATTTTATTTTAGATTTTAAGTATAAATAACAGATAAGTTCACCAATTAAATTATTTTTCTGTACATTTTTATCTATACTCTTTTTATTTCTGAATTTAACAAGCTGAAAAACAAATTAAACATACAATATGTAATATGTCATAATGTTTGCACAGGCCACATTTGTTAAATTCAGTAAACAAAGAGCAAGTGTGCAATAAAGCGTGCAGAAGTGTGTTTTCACTTAACCTTGTTTGCCCAATCTTGTGCATAAAACTGAATGTGAAAGCCATCATTTAAATACATTTGTTTAGTATTTTCAATATATTATTTCCCAAACATATTATACAAATGAAATTCATGCTTGAAATTGTTTTATGTTGTTGTTGTTGTTGTTGTTGTTGTTGTTATTATTACTGGATTCTTATGGGCTTCTTATGAATTTTTACTCATTAGTCATTGAATTCTCACAGACAGAATGTCTTCAGAAGGCATTAAGTTCTACAATTCACAGCTCACTGTCACAAATCTGCTCTCTGGATTTAGAAAACAACACAAGATCAATAAAAACAGCTGATCTCATTTAGAAGATTAAGGCAGAAAAGTTTTGTGTTTTGTTAGATGTTTTTCAGATTTGTCAGAAATGCTCAAATGCAGTTAAAACATCTGTTACAAAACATTATGAAATATTATCTGTCTGACTAGCATTTTTATTTGCTGAACACTGTTGTAAAAGTGTGATCACTCACTAGTTTGGCCACTGGGGGCACATGTATGTTGGAGAGAGGATAGTAAAGGGAGAAGGGAGGGGGATACTAAGAGTATATAGAGAGAAGAGGAGTGATTGGTTAGAGTAGGATAGAGCAAAGAAGAGAAAGCATAGAGTAGAGAGATAGACTAAAGAGAGAGAAGAGTAGATATAGATTAGAGTAGGAGAGATTAAAGTGGAATTAGAGTAAAGAGAGAGAGAGAGAGAGAGAGAGAGAGAGAGAGAGAGTAATAGAGTAGGCGAGAGTAGAGATAAAGTAAAGAGAGGCAGGAAAGTAGAGATAGATTAGAGTAGGAGAGAGTAGTGGGTAAAGAGAGAGAGATAGTAAAGAGAGGACAGAGAGAGGAGAGAAGAATGAGAGAAGAGAGAGAGAAAGTAAAGAGAGAAGAGAGGTAAGTTGAAATAGAATAGAGGAGAGGAGAAAAAGAGTAGAGAGAGAGAGAGAGAGAGAGAGAG
>BRDA01073793.1:0-15520 GCA_036984385.1 Crenuchus spilurus | reverse complement strand
CTTTAAAATGTTACATTTACTCAGATTAAACTTTTGATCTGTCATCTATGTTCTATTACGAATAATATATTGACATTTGCCATCTCCACATCATTACATTCAGTTTTTATTAACAATTTGTTTAGTGTCCCAACTTTTTTGGAATCCGGTTTGTACTTTTATATACTGCTGCCGCAGTTTCATTAGTTTAGTTTGCTCTGTCATCCTGTTTTATCCTTTCTCTCTCATTATCTCAGAAAATAAGTTGCACATTTCAGTATTTTCATGCATTTTTAAGCTGACTTTTCACATGTTCATCAGACCAAAATTATATTAAACATATGGTTTCCTCCTCGCTCCATGTGCTACAACGGCTCATTGCTGCTGTTTAAAGTTCTGCGTGCTGCATGTACTGTAAAATCAGCCAATCATGCTTCAAAATAAAATCTTCTAATGTAATCTAACTTTGTTTTTAAATTGCAAAAATTGCAAATATTTCTTTTAAGCCTTTTTGAGTCATCTATCTCAAGTCAAAGTCAAGTCGAATATTTTACCAGCGTTAGTCAAGCAAGTCTGAAGTCCTCAAAATTGCGACTCAAGTCTGACTCAAGTCCCCCACCTCTGCAAATGATAATCTACATCTTTTGTCAAGCATATGTGTGTACAAAGGAATATATACAGTCTAAGTAGAATTTCCTGTAGACTGGCATTTTTCTCACAGCTGACAGACCTGCATAACCGTACACTAAAAACTGCCTGCAAATTCAGCTACTTCCTTCACACTATGCCCTTTGGCATGCCCACATGCTATCACTCTTTTCTGTCAATAATTACCATCTGCTTTGTGACTGATTTAACACGTGACAACTCATTCAGTACAATGTAGTACCACTTCTCAATCTACGTATGGATCCTCTCACATATCCCACAGCCATATTTATAGCCCAATCATCTTCGTGCAATCAGCAGGAGCTTGAAGTTACAATCAGCTTACACACACAACTTGACCATTTTTTCTTATCTGGGGAGCACACACACACATATACCTACTTACATTTGTTAACTTCCACTGAAAACTAGATTTTGAGTGTGATCTGCAGTAAACTGCAAGTATTTACTCATTTCAGGTTGTGATTTCTGAAAGGCACATATATGGTCAGACCTCTAACTCAATGAGTAACACAAACTATATCTTATCTAGTGTTATTAAAGTTACACTTAACTCTTCTGCAGACTGCTTTAATTGGTCTACTCTATATGAATAAAACTATTTGGTACACCTGCTTATTTACTGTACATCCAAAAGTTTATCCTGCTTTTGTTAGAGGAACTGTCTCTACTGAGAAGTCTTTATACTGGAGCATCGCTGGGAGGATTTCATTGCATTCAGCAACAAGAGCTTTAGTGAGATCAGGATGCTGGATGAACACCACCCCACCTCATCCCAGAAGTATTGGATGGAGCACCAACAATCGAGAGAACATAGTTCCACTGTTCCACAGCTAAATACTGGGGGGCTTTATAGACCTCTCTCCCATGCCTGATGCCAACTGGTTCATGTTTATCTGCTCCAGAGAGTCCTATTCTATTGGCAGTACTTCTCTACAGGGATAAAGCAAACTGTGTGTGTGCATTAGTACAACTGTGGCAGCAATGGCTGCAACTTAAAGTAGGTAAATGCATTCATTAGAAGTGGTGTCTACAAATATTTGGACATATAGTGTACATAATTTGTGTGGTGTCATATGATATCTTCTAGTTCCGTTTGCTGTCAAGACATTTTTGTTTAGCCCACTTGCTGTGATTACTTACCGTTTCCTAATTTACATTCCTAATTCATATCAACTGATTTTGCTTGTATGTCATCATACATACGTAACTCTGAAATGGTAAGTTTTCAAGAAAAGGCAAAGACTTTCTTGACTTTTAATATATTTTACTGCAATAAAAGCTTTTATGGGAAGTTTTGATCAATTTTATTGACCCATTCATCTGGGAAATTTCAATAAAAATCAATATTTTACACACTCAAATGTATAATCATTGTGCTATGTTGTAGCAAATGATTAATTTAATTGCAATAATCAATTCCAACCACCGAAATCAACATTATTATTTTGTTAATGGGTCAGTTTGAGTCAGAAAGCCTCATTGCAAGAGTATTATTGATTATTTCTCTAGAGTTGGAGAAGATCCATTTATATTGTATGAGCAGTTGTGAGCAACTATTGATAGTAAAATCCACAATACTTTATATCTACCTCACAATTGATAAGTATTCAATCTTTTATGGCAGAATGTTGAGGTAAGAGAGCACTATGGCTTTTTAGCTCAATTTTGGTGTCTCCTACAGCACACTTGTAAGCATTAGTACAGCTGTCAGCATATGTTTTGTTTGGTGTCATTGAACATATGGAATATCACAGATGAATGAAATAGAAAAGGAAATATTAATCTCCAGACAACCTCAATAAACACTTTACAATACGATTTACTAGTCCCTAAAAACACATAAGCACTAGCATAGAAGCAAGCACTTTTCAACCAGACTGTCTTTGAAAAAGGTTATATTGTTAAATGTTAGTGAAATAAGTGACAGCTCAAAACACAATATCCAAGACATTCATACGTCCCATGCTGCCATGCACAAGATATGCTAAACTTCTAGCCAGACTAAAAAACTGTTGAAAAAGAAAATGTAGGATGTTCCACACTTGTTTATTGTAGCATGTACACATGTGAATATACAATTAACATTTAGCATTCACATCTTGTTGCCAAACAAGTAAACTACCAACTCTTTCTTGATCCTGCTGCACTTACTCAAGTCATGTATTTTGTGTATCTGTCCCATTTCTAATAACTGATAGTGCCGTCACACATTTGAGACAGATCACTTCACTGCAAGACTGATAAATCTGGATTTTCTAAATGTAGTATAACTGGAGCCCAAAGATTCAAAGTAGGCGCTGCCCTCAGGGATGTTTTTTTATCTCCAGCTCACATCAACAAATTTGAATAAATCAGTGATAAGTGAAAATTCTATTTCTTTCTTCCCAAACAGATAATAAGCAGGGCTTACATCTATTATCACATGGAAACACAAAATTGCACAGAGGTTGATTTTTAATATATATATATTAATAAAAAAAAAAAAATATATATATATATATATATATATATATATATATATATATATATATTAGTTAAGGTCAAAATGATTAGCCACCTACATCGATTTATAACAGAAAAAGGATTTTTCAACAGCATTTCGAAACATACTATTTTTCTTTAGAAATTCTAAATTATTCTTATTTGCATACTATAACAGAACTATTTCAAAAGAAAAAAAAATCACCCAGGGCACTATTACAACAACTGCCAAGACACTAGTGAATGACTTAACCAAGTCAGGAATTGTCTAAAAAAAGACCATCACTAGAGCCCTGCAACAGAACTTAATTGCAAGTTCCAGACCAAAATTCCACTTCTGCAGAAAAGACCTTCAAGCCAGACTGAAGTATACCAAGGACAACCTGGAGAAAGATTATATATACCGATAACATGTCATTTGGTCAGATTAGGCAAAACTAGAGCTTTGGCCATATAGACATTGTTTATGTTTGGAGGAAAAAATGTAGAGGCTATCATACAAAAAACACCGTCACCACAGTGAAACATAGTGGTGGGAGTATTATGTTGTAGGGATGCTTCAGCACATCTGGGACCTGGGAGCCTTGTCAAGGTGGAAGCAGTCATAAAGAAAGAAGGATTTGTGAAGATTTTTTAAAGAAAACCTTAAGAAGTCAGCAGCAAAACCTGGTCTGGGTCATTGCTTTCTCTTCCAACATGACAATGACCCAAAACATACATCACTCCTGGTGAAGAACTACCTCCAGAAGACCAAAGTGAATGTTATTGACTGGCCTGCACAAAGCCCTGACTTGAATCATATTGAAAATCTGTGGGGTGAACTGAAGAAGAAGATTCATGCCAGAAAGCCATCAAACCAAAGCTTGAGAAATTTGCCAAAGAAGAATGAGCTGAGATTCCTCAGATGTGTCAGAGACTTGTTGAAAACAACAGAAAACGATTGCAGGCTATTATTCAGCAAAAAGCAAACACAACTGACTAACAGCATCAGGGGGGCTAATAATTTTGTTTCGTAGCAGATTTTCATTTGTGAGAATTTATTTCATTTTTGTGGGTCAAATTATTTAATCACTCAAAATCAAACTGGGATGTTTGGAAACACTGTGTTAAAAGTTCTTTGCTCTATTTAACAGCACTATGGAAGTACATTTAAAACAATTTTTTTTCCTAGGGAGGCTAATAATTTTGACTTTAACTGTGTGTGTGTGTGTGTGTGTGTGTGTGTGTGTGTGTGTGTGTGTGTGTGTAAAATCAGTGCACTACAGCAGATGTCAGCAATCAACAAACACTGCATATTTAAAAAATAATAACTGCACCATGCTGGTAAGTAAATGGGCAAATGATAGACCAAAGCTAACAGAAAGCCTCCTGAAGCTTAGAACTATTGTTTCTGCAGAGATGTGACCTTTGCTTCCTTGTTTTGGTCTCAGACATAGAATGGTACATTCTGTTTGCCAATGCCCACCCAGTAGCCTCTGATTTAGTAACAGCAGTCTCTAATTGCATTGCTGTGTATGTCTATTTTATATCAGCCCATAGTCTGTATTTACAGGTGTGTGCATAGATTGGAAAAGTCATCATCCTTCATTTGCTAATATAAGACCACTGACCTATAAAAGACTGCTAATGAATGACTACGAAAATGAGGCAGAGTACAATGCATTGTATTATATTGCTTGCTCAACCTCAGAACACAATTTAAAAACCTATAATAAATCAAGTTGTTTAGTCTGAAAAACTTTAGTTTGGCCTTTGTTTGGTCCATGGATTTATTTAGTAATTTATTTGAATTGAAGTTGAAGTGTTTGCTTTCTTGAGATGTTAAATTACAGTCCCAAATGTTGAGATAGTATGGAAAATGCAAATTGAAAAAATAATGTTTTTTTTTTAAAGTGTGAAAAAAGTGTTTATTACTTTTACTCCAACTTTTATGTCATTATAGACAGTATGAATATTTCTTGTTTTGTCTAGTTCACTATATTTCATTTGTTAATATAAATCCATTCCTGTATTTCAGGCCTGCAACACATTCCAAAACAGTTGGAAGGGTAAAGAATTTAACACTTTGTAATTTTGCCATTCCTTCTCACATCACTTAAAAGGCATTTTGGCACAGAGGAGACCAAGCAATGAAGTGTTTCAGGTGTTATTTTGTCCCATTCTCCCTGCAAACATGTCTTAATGTGTGCAACAGAACAGGCATTTTTTATTTAAAAATTCTCCACATATTTTCTATTTGGGACAAATCAGGACTGTAGGCAGGCCAGTCCTGTACCTCTAGCCTCTTCTTCCATAGCCATGCATTTGTAATGTGCGCAGCAAGTGATTTTGTATTGTCTTGTTGAAAAAAAAAAAAAGATTACTCTTGAAAATGTGTCATCTAGAAGGCAGCATATGTTTCTTTAAAACTACTACTTACTACTTTTTGTAAAAATTCTACTTTCAGAAGTGCACTTAAAGAAGTGTGTACCTTTGGTCCAGAGCACACATGTATTTATCCAAATAATAAAAAATAAAATCTTGAATACCGATTCATCTGAAAACAGCATGTTTCCAATGTCTGAAGATCCATCCCAGGTGCCTCCAAACCCAGAAAAGTTGATGCTGGTTATAGACATTATTAACATAAGGTTTCTTTTTTTGCACAGTTAAGTTTTAAGTGGCATCTGTGAATGGAAGTTTGTATTGTAGTGTTTGACAAAGGATTACCATAATCTCTTGCCCATGTGGTTATATAAGCTATTAATAAATGCCAGTTCTTGATTCAAGGCTTCTTCGACTTGTGCTGGTGTCTTTTACCACTGAGATTCTTCCAGATTCCTTGAATAGTTTAATGATACTATGCACTGTAGAGGGACAAAATCCTAAAATACTTTCCAATCTTTTATTAAGGTATATTGTTTTTAAATGTTACAATTTTCTCAATAATTTGTTGTGAAACTGAAGATCGCATCTTTCCTTCTCAAACACTTATCACCTCTTAACATCACCTGTTTGAAATTGCATCTGTTTTTACTACAAAATAGAAAAAATATATATATTTCTAAAGCACATTTAAAAGAACGAGAGTTGCACAAAAGTGCAATACCAAACTGGGGATGATATTAAGAACAATAAACAAGTAGGGTAAGACAGAACTAAAAGAAAGTAAAGCTAAGACATAGCTAAGAACACAACAGGTTAAAGAGTCAGTTAAGACAGAAATAAAACAGAGCAAGGTAAATGAAAAAGATTGGCTAGGACAGAGCCTAAAAGAAATAGTACAGCTTAGACAATAATATAACATAGTATTACTTATTACACCAACAAAGGCTTTACAACATAGGAAGTTCAAATTCTTTCACTAGTGAGTTTTTTGGAATGGGTTGCAGGCCTAAAACTCAGGAATGGATGTATATTTTCAAAATAAATTAAAATGAGTAAATAAAATAACTCATGGCCTAATAGAGCTTCCATGGTTTTTTGCCATCTGTGATCAATATCTACCCACTACACACACAGGATCTCAGGATCACAAACAAATCTTTTAAGACAAATGAGATGACAATTGATGAATCTCGCCCACATCCTGACACAAAAATTACTAACACTGCAAGAAATCTGGAGAATGATGGAGTGGCACAGTGTTGCTATATACATCATGTCTTGGTTCATACATATATTTGATGGAGATCCACAGGATCCTGTCTGTCAGCCACCAAGAAGTTCTCTTTTCATAAACGGTTAATAGAGATAACAAATCAATTCCAATAAACTTGTAGGTTGGCAGATTGGAGAAAAATACAACAGAGAGATAAAGATAAAGATAAGCTGAGGATGTGAGGATCTGTGCTTGATAAGAAAGAGAGAAAGAAAAAGAGAAAGATTATACATGCATCCAAAACTAAAACATAATTAGGAAACACGTTACAAAATGTCAGTACGTGATAGACGGCACAAACTGAATGGAATGGTAATATTAGTTGTACCTATTTGATTCACCATACCCACTACTGCCACATCAATGGACATGCTGCCCTTTGATTTGCCACATTCACTCTTCACTATTACTCATCAGCTCCTGTCAGTGTGTCATTTTCCTAGCTGGCCATCCATCCCGGCCACACATGTAATATCTTCCTGTTTCTGAAATAGAGGCTACAGCTGTTCCCTCAAATGTCACTGTGTTCCTGACAAACTCACACTGACCAACACCATTTTAATGTTACAATAACTCACCATTACATATAACGCATCACTGCTTCTGATAACATCATTACTACCAAAAAGGCAGGCCAAAACAGGTATTTAGACTATACACAGTAATATGCAAATTCAAACATAATGTACATGTACAAGATAAACTAATATTTACCTTTTACTACTATTTGGATGCACCACATGATCTAGTTTTTATTAGTTTATGGCCTTGAGTGGCTCATTGGTCTAAGGCACTGACACCATAATCAATGGATCGCAAGTTCAAATCCTGCTCATGCTGCTTGCCACCAACAGCCAGAGCTCGAGAGCAAAAATTAGCTATGCTCTCTCTGGGTGGGTAGATGGTGCTACTACTATTACTACTACCATGTAATGCTTAGTTGGCTGCCCATCGATGATGTATAGGCAGTAGTTGAAAAATAGACTTCACATGCAATCAGAGGAGGCCTGGGCTAGTTTTCACCTTCCTCAAGTGATTGGGTGAATTCGTGAAGATGGGTGGGTTGGCTGGCTACCACTGTATTGGGAAAAAATTGGATCAAAATTTTAAAAAGAAAAATAAATAAATAAAAAATAAACTAGTTTGTACATTTTGCTTAGTAGATAATACTAATCATATTTATGACTACTCATAAATTTAAATGAACACATTGATAGTTGAAAAAAAAACACATGCTAACTAGATTTCAATGTAGTTTAATTTTCAACTGACAAAATTCAATTTAAACTGTCAGCTGCAAATGCAGATCTATTACATAAAATACACACTGGTTCAAAGCAATAATATTCATTATGAACCTCTGTCTAAAATGGATTAAAGCATTTTAACTGATGAATTATAATAGCAGAGTGATTTGAACCCAATAGTAAGATAATAATTATGTGTTTGCCATTCTTCCATCACTCAATCAAAAATATTTCTTAATGAACACTATAAAGTCAAAGTGTATCATATGTGATACACTGTTTTAAGACCTCTTCATCATCAGTGTGATATTTAAATAACTAATTTATGTATTACAAATAAGAAAAATCTGATGTATAAAATCAGATACATGTATTTTGCCTCCATGCACTGCAGACACCAGAAAATGTGTGCAAATTTGCAAGTTCGAAATTACTGAGTAAAAACTGAAAAAAAATTGTTTAACTCGTTTTAAAACTTGTCAAAAAACAGTTTTTAAAAGTTGTTAAAATAACATGCTGTGAACAATAGATTAGGGATGAATCAAATATGATACAAAAATAAATTCATAAATGCAATATTTTATTTAATTTGTTTTCTTGTAATAATTGGTCAGAAAGGTCAGATAAACATGACAGTTTCAAAGAATTAGAGTTTTTGGGCCATCATTTGATTGTTCTGGCTTTACATGGCTATCCAATCAGATTTATTTGATCTACCAATTTATTTTGGTCATTTTTGGCTGAGTTTGAGTTTGACATCTCATTTATCACCGAGTGCATCACTGGCTGCTTTTCTGGGTCCTAGAAATGTTCTCCGAGTGTTGAAAGCATTTCACTTTCACAAAAAAATGCTTTTTTAAAGCAGTTGCATTCTGGGCACTGTATGACTATTTTACATGGTATTATAAGAAAAATATGCACTGGTGGCTACAGACAACATGTTTAGTGCAAACACAATCATACAAAAATACCAGCAATGTTAAAAACGAACGAGACAATATGAAACACTTTCATAATGTTTCAAGTCTTGTACTGGAGGCTGAGACTTTGAACCAAAGCACATTTTCTCTGCATCAAATTGAATTAGTGTTTCACAGCCCTGCTCTTGATGACCCACAGCGCTGCATATTTATCTAACACACCCACTAGTGCATGTGCAAAAATTAGGTCAAAATTATCTGTACTTTAGTTCACAATGTTTTATTAACACTTTCTGTAAAATGTCGCTGCGTCCACCGTAACTACTGTGCAGATTGGAATGTGTTTCGGCAGTTCATTTATAACTGCTGGCCAACAAAAAACATGGCCACACTTATAATTTGCATGAAAGAAGTGCAGCATGAAGTGACTCATTGCAGATGTGTAAAGACACCTGCAAATGCAAAATTTGGAGTGATGCTGAAGGAAGGTGAAAGCACCAGTGATGAGACATGGATTCATCTCTATGAGCTTGAGAGTAAACAGCAGAGTATGAAATAGAAACATCCTCAATCACCAACCAAGAAGAAATTCAAAAGTCAACAGATGGAAAACTGATGTTTATATTTTTCTGGGTCTCCTAAAAAAAAAAAAAAAAACTAAGAGGACAAAGATTCACAACAGAGGAAGAGATGAGGAAGTGCATTAATGACTCATGGCCATCATGTTTTAATAAGGGAATATGAAAGCTTATTGATAGATGGACAAAGTGAACCGAAATGGAGATTATGTTGAAAAATAATGTACTAAAATAAATTCTAAAGCCAGAGCACAGATCATTTTTGACCTTTTTTTGACCCTCATACAGTATTGGGAAAAAGCTCATGTGTATCCATAATAATGCAAACTCTCAAATTAAATTACATGTAAAGTCACATATTTCAATCCTTTTTTTGTTTTAATGTTGGAGGTGACTGAAACCAACCACCCCTTACTTCTGTTCTTCATCTTAGTATTACTTAATAATGTGCTCTTAAAAGATGCACTCTCTCATTTGCTGTCACAAAAACACAAGGCCTCGGAGTTGTTTATATTTTCAGGCTCTGCTAAAGGTCGTTATCAGACTTGTTTTGAGTTAGGAGTTATGGCCATGAGATGAGATGTGCTGGACCACCAGAGCTGAGAATCAAAATGTTAACTAGAACCACTGACGTCATACTGATTAACAATATCCAATGGTTTCTGATTGATTTACATATAATCTACATAAAGTTATAATTGCTCCAACAAATTTGTGTTAACATAGGGGAGGGGACACCCAAGTGTGATCTCACACTCTCACCTCGCTCTTTCTTGTCTGTCTATCTCTGGTGATGCTGAGGCAGTGGGAAAGAGATGTAGTGAATTAAGGCTCCAGTCTCTTCAGTGATGTGGGTTTGAATCTCACCACGGCTATTAGAAATTTGGGGCACTTATGGCCTAGTGGTTAGGGACCTGGCCTTGTGAAAAGGTCACTCAAATGATCCCTTGGCAGGACATGACTGCAGTGCCCTTGAGAATGGCACCTAGGTGCCATGGACAGGGGCTGCCCAGCACTTCCTAATGTGTTCACTAGTGTGAGTGTGTGTTTCACTGCACAGATGGGTTAAATATGGAGGTCAAATTCCTTCATGAATCATTGCCATTTGCTTGCCTTTTGTTTTTCTCATAGCAGCAAATGTTATGAGTAAGTTGATACTGTGTGAATAGCAACTTGCTCAAACTTGAAATATTCTATGTTCTGATATTCTAATGTTCAGGTAATTGAGCATCCCAATAACCCAGGTTTGTTAGATATAAAACCATAAAAAATGGATTGGGGGACAAATACACTGGATTTAGACTGAGTGGTGGTTGGACTGATGCTATATAAAGCCATGTTATCTGATATGAGTGACGGAGCAGTAATGTTATGCTGTGTGAATAACCTTGAAATTCAACACATTGTCTCCTGCTTCTACAGAGCAGCCAACATTGATAAATACTTTCAATAACAGGCTATGAACAGCAGCTACTGTCTTTATACCCCCAGATACATGAAACACATTTCATAAGCATCTCTTTCAAGAAGAATACGTCCCATGACCATAATCTAAGCTCGTGAAGGCTAATGTGTTGGTACAGTACTTGAGTGAATCATGTCCTTGCTCTTTTCTTTCTCCGATTTTCTCCCTCCCATTGCTCTTTCACCCCTCCCTTCCCCTCCATATAAATGTGTTTAACGCTGATATGAGATTCCCCCCACATCTCCCACCTCGGCCCAAAGGCATCGGGCAACAGGACGCAGTGTCACTGCCACAGCAGAAAAACTGTTAAGCAGATTTACGCACACGCTTACTGCTGGAAAAAATGATGACATTTTCCCGCACTGCCTGCAAAGGGCTTAAGCATGAGATGTCTCTTTTTGCCCTTGCTGAATAAACGGTTTATAATGTAAAATCAAATGTTTCCTCTCACGCTACAGCCCAAGGACCTCACCACCCAGAGCACACATTCACTGCCTGCAAAACATGTGCAAAGTGTAAGTCTGTGTGTGTGTGTGTGTGTGTGTGTGTGTGTGTGTGTGTGTGTGTGTGCGCGCGCGCGCGCGTGTGTGAGGGAAAGAGAGAGTGTTAAATACACAAACTTAAAATGACCTTATTTCCTAATTTCTCTTTCTTTATTCAAATATACTGTATGTACAGAATGTTTATACTTATATGTATGCTTTTGTGTTTATATGACAATGTCATCTCATTATTATTATTATTATTATTAGTAGTAGTAGTAGTAGTATTTTAAATAGTCATCTTGTGTGTTTAAGGTGGTAGTAACTTCAAGCTTCTGCAGATGGCATTGCAGGATGATTGGGCTATAAATACCTGTGAGGTGTGTGACAGGATTCACAGATCGAGAAGAGTGCAGTTCAGTGAATGTCTCATTCATAGTGTTGCAAACAGGGAATAAAGCAGATGTTTATTGCCAAAAATGAGTGATTGTACTTGGGCAGCAAAGGCCAGAGTGTGAAGGAAGTAGCTGAATTTGTAGGTGTATTGAAGCATAAGGTCTTACGGGTGTAAGAGCAGTGACAAAAATTACAGTTTACAGGGAATTCTCATCAGAATTGTGGCCGACAGCACACAAGGCTGAAGACCTCTTGCTTGCTACTCTGCTATATATGTTGATAGTATGCAGGTGCCTGTGGGGTGTGAGAAAGAGTGTGCGTGTGAGAGAGAGAGTCTTATCAATGTTTTATGTACTAGTTTATTCTATTGAGTTTTGCAAGTGTGATAAAGCAGATCAGAAATATTAAAACAGCATGTAAGAAGACTCTGGAATATCTAGGCACTGAATAGCACCCCTTGTGGTCCCAAACTACATACCAGTCACTTCCTATAAGTAACATAACTTTAAAAATCTAACAAATATGACAGAAGTACTTGCTATATCATAAAATAACATGAGGATGTGAAAGGAATGATGATATGTAATAGCGTTTGTCAAACAATCTCAATCTCCTGAGTTCTGGGTTGAAAAAATCATATGACCCCTTCTGTTAGTGCTTGCAAATGTCAAAGGCTTTGTCATATCAAAGCTGCCGTCAGACTTAGAGAGATTTTTATGTTGCATCCATAAAAATTACAAAATGCAGGTCAACCAGTAACCATGTTGCATTACTTTTTCAGTAAATTAGTTTCATAATATTGCAAGGTAGTGTTGTAGTTTAGACCATTAAAGCAGAATCTGAGTCAAGATCTAAAAATTCAGTTCAAGACCAGAATATTTTTTTTCCCCCATCATATAAAAATATTATACCGCCTAAAATGTTACTCAACAAAAATATACCAAGATTACATTGAATCTCCTGGATTCCGAGGGTATTTCAGACACTCTGATGTAGTGTGACAGAGCTTGACTTTTTTTCCCTTACAAATTAGACCCATCTAAAATTATTTTCCCCCAAATTGTTACACAGGCTTTTGTTCAGTACAAACTCATCAACAACCTTGTTAAAACAGTAAATTCAAAAATCTATATTTTGATTAAATCTGCTCTAAACTTCCAAAAACCTATTTTCAGATGTGCTGATATATTTTGAAAAATCACTCTAAACATTTCTAGCCAAAACTTTTGAGCTCTGTACTGAATAAGCAGATGTGTTGGCTACTGGTCATTATAGTTTTTAGAAATTATATGTAGTTTTATTTCTAAAGCTTAAGAAATGTGAGGTGACACTGTTTTCCTCAGCCACTAACCCTACAATGAATATTTAATACTAGAATTCCCAACCTGACTAAAATTTTCATCGTCTCTCTCCCCCGCACTGGAATGCTGGAGCCATTAACACCCCTTGTCTGCTGCGTCGTAGCACATTCAGTCTGACAGAGTGTCCCTCAGTTTTAGGGAGAGTAAAGTCCTCTTTCCACAAAGGAAAAAAATATTTATATAAAATAATAGCACAAATCATGATACAGGCTTGCACGTGCGTATTCACACAAACACACGCACATACGAGCCGAGCCGAGCGATCGGCCGAGGCGGAATCGAACCGTATGGCCGAGGCCGAACACCAAAACAAAACTCGCCCTTTGACATGCTCCCTAGCCCCTACACACTAGCCCTCCAGACTCTCATTTACATCACGTTACCTCTCGAAAGGCTCACAAGAAGGGTTTTTTTTTTCTGCAAACCTGGGAAATGAAGTGTTAAGAGACAGGTGTAAACAATCAGGTGAGAGGTCTTTGTTCATACACAATCCACAGATTCTTGGTCACTGTAACCCAATGGAATGTCTGAATTACCATGTCATTATCATATGAATAAAAACGAATGTCTTTTGTTGGGAAAATAAAGCGCAACTGTCTGGCTCACTCTGGCAGACCTGTCTCTGATTATTTAAGTTCCTCTCACAAATATCTAAAAATATATTTAGATTGCAGCTAAATATATTTGAAAAGTAGAACCTTTAAGTTTTCCAGGGTGTGTTTCATTTTGTTTTTGGATAAAATCTCAGTTATATAAGTGTTTATGCGGGTCTGCCAACTTCAAAGAGTCAAGATCAATTAAGAGAGTATTTTGATTCACTGTCATCATTTTATGCAACCTGGTAACTTTTTTTCAGTGCAATAAACTCTAGATCTTGAACTGGTTCCATTCAGGATTCTAAGAATTTCCAGTAAAACAAGGATGCATCATCAGTGTAGGCACTGCACAAAACACAACGGAAGTAAACAGCATAAACTTTCCTTCCTGGTGCAGCTCTTCAGTTTGTCTTAACACACTAGAGAACACCAAACACAACACAAGATGTGTTCCTGCAGCAGATCATGACATGCTCATGGAGGACACTGCCATTGTTGATTTCTCTTTCCTTTGTCTTGACATGTCCAAGGATGTCATTACAGTTTGTGCAGAAAAATCTGCTATTCTTTGGTTCCAGCTGGGAACAAACTTTTCGGGTTATAAGCCAATTTTCTTATGGTGAAAGTGTGCCATGGGTGGTGGTGTTTCTTGGTGGGAAAAGATGCTTACAGAGCAGTGCACATTGTATTCTTACCCTTATAAATGCCCCCTGAAAGGGCCCAATTCTGAGATTTGATCCTCGTGTATACAAGCACAGCTTGTGATACTGTGCATCATATTTTTTTAAAAATACTATCACTGTGGCCATATCACACAGCCATGATTTCACATATAGAGTATACCATTCTACTTTTCATATGAAGTCTTTCTAGTTCTGTTATAATAATAATAATAATAATAATAATAATAATAATAATATATGATCTCTTTGTTCAAATGCATTACAGTTTTTAGGATAAAATTGTAAAAAGTAACCTAATCCATGTGATTGGTCAAAAAAGCTAGTCACATTTTGAATATATTAAACTGTAATAGCATACAATACTATTAACAAATCTAAACACAGCAGAAGAAATATTCTGTTAAAAGAGTAAGCCAACCTGAAACTCCTCTTGTATCTATGATAGAGCACTTACAGTGTAAGAAGTTCATCTGTCAACACATGCTCTCAGGAGAGAACTTTACTGTCTCGGTGCCATCATAGGCTTCCTCGTTCCCTCAAGGGCAGAGGAGATGCATTGGCCACATTTGTAGGGGAGACATGTGTCTGTATTTTTTTCCTCCTGCTTGGGCCAGGTGTTGCATTCAGATTCCCCTTGAAAGTTGTCCTCTGTTATGCCCAGAGCCTTTTTTTCTAAATTCATTTTGATGAAATGATGGCCAGTGCCAAAGCGCTAAAGGTGCAGCTGGAGGTGATATCATAAAAGAGAGAAGGAGCAACCTTGCTGAGCCTGAGGCCAAAGCTCATTTTCATATCTCTCTCTCTCTCTCTCTCTCTCTCTCTCTCTCTCTCTGTGTCATATGCGTATATCTTTTACTTTAGGTAAACCCACAGTGTGATGTTGGAGGACAGCGCAGTACATCTGAATTCAATTAGAAATCCCAGTGGCACATTTAATTCCCCTTGGTCACCACCTTCTCCAGGAAGCCAGGAAGCAACAGTCAATGGTGGTTTAACCCGTATTTCCAGCCATGCTATATT